>CAJQUW010009508.1:0-55583 GCA_907163375.1 Prostheceraeus crozeri | reverse complement strand
TGGGCAATACAGTCTTGAAACCGAGAGAAGGACTGGCGGCAGAATTCACACGTGTACTGCATGGTTAGAATGAGAATGATTTTCTCTGACAACGCCTTTCCTTATATACCCTACCGTGACTCATCAAATGCTCCGATAAGTGCCCCGGCGCCAAGTGCTCCGATTGGTGCTCCGCTTCCTGTCCTCTTAGCAACCACGTGCGCCGATGCGTGGGCGTGTGCTCCGATGCATGGGGCAAGGTCATGTACTTAAAGTGCAAATTGCGGGAGAAGGGGCTAGACTCTACTACTTCTAGGAACTAGAGAATCATTGCTTTTCAGAAGTATGAAGGAGAAAAACATCATTTGATTTTTCACTCGACATGTTAACTATCGCGTGTCCAAGACCTGTTGTACCCGTAATTCAGCATCGTATTCTCTGTTATAAGCACATAGGTGTCTATTTTTAAATAATTTGGGGGGAAGGATGGACTTGTTTTGTATTGAAGAGGAGCGTTTATTAGAGGAGACTGAACTGGCTTCTATGCTATTTTTAGCACTGCTGTTATTTTGATGTGGGCTTTAGTTAGGCAGGGGTGCTTATTAGAGATTGAGCGTTTATTAGAGAGGCTGTGATGCGCAGAACCGCTAAAAAGTTTCGTAATGGCGTCATCACGGACACGCTCTCAATTGAGAGAGATTGATGCAGCAATAATAGCATGAAAAGTAAAAAATGGCAACAAATTTGGGAATTTTGACCAGTATTAGTAGTCAAGTGTTAATTTTGCTGATGGCTCAATAGAATTGAGCTTAATCAATTGAAAAAATCAGAAAAATGCAAATATTTCAAAAAACATACTTTCATCTCAGCCATCATTTACTTCGTTCAGAAGCTGTCGTCATCAAGCAGCAATTTAGATCCAAATCAAGGCCGCAATTTAGAACTATCTTTTTTGTTTTCGAAGCCATCGCCTCATGCTTCAATTTGTCAATGTATCCAATGCATCTTTAACTAGGGTGATGTCTGAGCCTTTGACGCCCTGGAAATCGGTTGTTAATTAAGCGGTCTTAGATTAGGTCCGAAATCTCATAAGTCAGACTAATTATACATCAGTTAATATTTTACGCTCTCTCGAGTCCTGTTGGATCTGGGAACGGGGCTGCAGAGCAGAAGTATGGAAGTTCGACCTGTTGGACCAGTTCATAGGAGAAATGTAATAGTCTAAATCAATCATGTCAAAGTCGTTCATCCAATGCGACTCTATTAAAAGGGGTAGACGAATTTCCTTATAAAATTCCTACATATCGTATATATCCTACAGGTCTCAACGGGCTACGTGACAAGCAGAGTCATCGGGGGAGGGTAGAGGCTTGAGATGAATAACGTGATTGGAATCACGTCTCAACGGTTGCTTCTTTAAAGAAGGAATTTTGTGTAAAATTCTGCAACCTGCAGAGTGCATGCAATTGGATACCGTGAGGTAGCTTTGATGGTAGAATTAGTAGTGGCAGAATTAGCTAAGATAGATTGGCCTTGCTGCTATTTCGTGAGTAATTTTTATTCAAATATTTTGTGGATAGTACCACAGAGCAGGACGACGTAGAGGACTGAAGATGAACGTCAGAAAGACAGAGCGGATGGTTGTGGCGGGTAGGCAAGTGAGCATCAGTGTGGGAGACGAGTTGGTGGAACAGGTGGACAGTAATTTAGTATTTGGGATCTATGAAAAACTGTAGCATGGATATCCAAGCGAGAGTTGCAATGGCGAAGAAACGGACATTTGAACTTGAGAATATCTGGAAAAACAGAGATAAGGAAAATGACAAAGCTACGTGTGATGCAAGCGTTGGTGTGGCCCTTGTTGACGTTTGGATCCGAGACGTGGACTTCGAAAGTGGCCGACATCGGAGCCATTCGTGCAGCCGAAATGTGGATCTATAGAAGAATGCTAAAGATCAATTGACGGGACAGACGGACCAACGTCAGTGTGTTGCAAGAGATGGGTGCGCAGCTTCAGGTTTTGGAGATGGTGATAAGAAGGAAGCTGTTACTCTTTGGACATACATGCAGACGTAAATAGCTGGTTAAAGATGTGATAGTAAGTAGGCATTCATCCGGGTAGACGAGAAGAAGAGGGAGTCCTCGTAGACAATATGAAGATGACATCAAAGGATGGACTTTTGGAATGGCGTGAAGAAGGCAGAGAATCGACATCAGTGGAGAACCCTGGTTAGTGCTGTTACGAGGACGGAGGACGGCTAGCTTCGATCCGAAGATGCTGAAATGGAACCACATTATCAGGAATAGGCTCTTGATAACGTGGCACTACCCACGAAACATTTGAGTAGCATCAAGGTGCATCTATCTTAACTAAAAACTTATGAGCATAAAAAAGGCTGCTTAAGGAAAATTAAAATTCACTGGCAGAGTTGTTTTGAATACTTGTCTCACAGATAGCTCAAAAGGCTCCGAGATTTTTGCAAAGTCGTTAGCCGTGAGGCATTCAACATTAAAAAATATGAATTGCATTGACAGGATATAGAAATATTCAACGATGCATTTGTTTATCTATTCTGTCGGTTATGATCTCATCCCATCTTTCAAAATCTCGGTTGAATATCAAATTGATAATTTTTATGTCATCTGAATTTCTGTTGATTGACTAAAATAAACTTCAAAAAATTAGGATCAGTTGAATACCGATAAAACTCACATTCACAAAACTGTCCAATCTTCGATGACTGACACATTCACAAACTGTCCATGAGTCGGAGTCATTTTTTATGGTAACCTCGTATACCATTCGAAGCAGCACGTAACTTTAAAAATAACTGCTTGAATGTTTTAAAGAGATCTGGCATATAGTGGCAAGCATCATTTGTTGTATTTATTCATGCTGTTATTGCATTATCATCATTTAAATGAAAAAACAAGCTCGGCAAAAATATTTTCCATGTTTTAGATTTGTCTTCAACTTTTTCCAGCAATTGTCACTAAGTACAGATTCCTGTTACTAAGAGCATATATGATTCGGATGTATAAAGCTTCATGCAATTTGAGTAAGTGCTTCATGAACAGAGGTCGGGCCGCTGCGTAAATTGTCAGTTTAGTCCTTAAGCTAGCACGAAGTTATGCAAGGAACGAGGTCGTACATAAAACTTTCTTATAGCATTGCACGCTTCTTGACTGCTGCAAAACTACGCGTCTGCTGGATCAGATCGCCTATCTGTCATGAACAGCTTCGACCCATGATGTTTTTCCAATGAAGAAAATGTGACATATTTAAATCAAGGACATTTCCTTGATTTGTTGAATCTCGACGGACAACAATTAGGCACTGTCTTAAAAGTGTATAGTTACTATATTCAGTAATTTCCAGCCCTCAAACAGCATTTTGAAAATCTTACGGATTCAAACTCAATCAAATCAGTCAGTTCAGATACAATTAGACGCATTACCCGACTCCTTAAATTCAATTGCAATTTTGTTTAACAAAATGTTCACCCCTAGCACAGCTACGAGCGATGAACGAAGCTAGGGCTACTCAATGAAAAAGTAATGAATTGTATTATTTTTAATAGATAAAAGCAAAATAACATCATATCTTCATTTTTGATTGATTAAGTTGTCCTCAACAGAAACCTGTTCACACGCCTCTTGAAAGTGTGGAGATTGTTTTGGTCTAGGAAAGTGATATGGGGAGGCTGATTCCAAAGTTGGGCAGTGCGAAGAAAATAGCTTTTTGAGCGACGCATTACGTGTGCGATTTAAGCACGCCATGGCATGTGGTGAGTGCATTAGCTCTGCGTGTGCTTCTTGAGAAGATCTTAGTTTGGGTACGCACTCATTTACTGCAGAGCTGCTTCAATCGAAATAGTATCTGTAGAAGAAACCGAGTGAAGCAACATCCCGTCTGACTGAGAACGGCTGGAACTCATTCGCAAAGGGGATGTCGTTTTCACCCATAAGATAATATTTTTCATAGAATAAGTCAAACGAGGGTCGCAGTCAAATCATACCACTGCTATGCTTTTGAATACATACTCGTGATGTATGAATTGATCTCTTCCTCTAGGAACATATGAAATATTTCTCCAAGAGCTTCATGAGGGCGCCTGGAAGCTTCAGGAAGGTGCCTTAATCTTCATGAGGGCATTTTTGAGAGAAAGGAGTGGCTCCATTTAAAAATATTTTCAGGAAAAGTAGGAAACTGAAAGAATGGGTGCATCGAAGGCATTGCTTCAAGAGAACAAAAAATTAAATTCCTGTTTCAATGAAAATGTTAAGAAGTCATTAAACATGCGAATGTCTTTACTAGTCAAAGAAGTGAGATTCTGAATAAATGCGACTACTCAAAGGAAAGAGTATGACATGTAGATGCTTGACTTGCTTTGACGTCCCCTCTCAAATTTCCTTCGGTGACCATTAAACGGCAATCACATCCCTGTAATCTCAACAAATATGTGTCACTTTCGGTCAGATAGTATGTCTGCATTGAATTCAAACGACCACTCATATGAAAGACGATAACCTGCTTTCTACTATGCGAGTCATATTCAAGAAATATATCCTCCGACTTCAACCTGTAGTCAACAATTCAATAAAGTTGTGTATATAATGTATGTCGCTATTTCTTCATAGGAAGTATATATTAATCGCAAATCTCTCTAACCGGCGCTGTGGCCTTCTGGTAGAGTGTTCGCTCTGCGTCCGGGAGACATTGGTTGAAACCTTGGTCGGGTCAAACCTAATTGACTTTTGAGATAGGTACACTCTGCAGAATGAGAGTGGGATAAATGGAACTCGGCCACATGGAAGAAAGGCTCTGTGCCTAATGTGCTTCCGAGTATAAACAAGGTTCATTTCATTTTTTTTGTTCATTTTGTGAGAAAGAAGCTTACTGCGATATAAATGAAAAAAAGGAGTGAAGAAAATGAGGATGGAGAGAGGGAGCGTTCTGGAGGTTTAAGGAGCAAAGTTACAGAACTTGGAAAATAAATCGATATAACTTCAGAAGATGTAATACATGTTCTGTTCTCGAACATCTATGATAATTTGATTAAATGCTAACTAATCAACATTCAAATTAGCACTTGATGAATGTAACTCACCCTGCTGTTTGGATCACATGCTTTAAAAGAAACGGCACAGATATCGTACAGAAAACAATTCCCGATAAGCATATTGATATAACAGTGGAATACACATGCAATAGTTCACCTAATTTCCGACATATATGTAATTTATATGGTTGAGATCTACCTGAAAATTCCGATTGAAGACGATCTATATTGCTTTCTATCTGATCGCGCATGATCAGGTGGTACCATTATCCCATATCCGATCCTCTCTTTTCCTGATGAATTTTGGAGGTTGCCTAATACAGGGGCCTCACTCGGCAAAAAAGCAAAAAATTTGAGATAGTGGCAGAAAATAGCAAGTAAAAAATGGCAGAAAATTAGTGATTTTTTCTAGTTTTAGTAGTCAGGTGGATGTTTTGTTGATAGTTCAATAGAAATAGGCCTAAATGTAAAATCAAAAATTGTGGATAATTGAGCAAACACTTCCAACTAAGCCATTATTAACTTCGTTTCGAAAGTTGTCGTCACTAAACAACAATCTGGATTCAAATCGAGACCACTATCCTTTTTATTTTCGAAGCCATAGTCTCATACTTCAACATGTCAATGCTGGGTAATGTCTTAGCCCTTTATGCCCTGGAAATCGCCTTTTAATTTCAGCGAACTATACGATTGACATTACAGCGGTCTTACCTCATTAGGTGGAGCGATAGGTCTATACTGAACTCGCATCTTTGACTCCTACCAGCCGCACATCTTCATAGCAATTTCATCAATCGTCTATCCCATTTCATTCTCATTGCTAATTTCATATAGGCCCTACAATTATTGGTCTCACTATCGGCACATATAATTGTAATGACAACTGATGTGTGATGGTGAGGGCCTGATCCTGCCAATTGACATCTGCCTCATGTAAGCGGTCGTAGCTCAGTTGGTAGGGTTACATGTCTACATACAGATAACCTAGAGTCGGACGTTCGATCCATGCCAGCCTCCAAACTGATGTAGATATTAAATATGAAGTTTTAGCGTCACTACTCCCCCAGTGGGAATTGGCAGGTGCTGACACTATTTGGAGCGCTCTGTAGTAGTCTTCTTCTAGTCCGAATGCCCATTCTGCCGACTTCGAATTACACAGGGCTCAGCCTCTAGACCAGAGGATCGCCTGGAAAAGTACTGTGACACGGAAACTGCCAAAATAGTCACTGATTAAGCACATGTTTTTGCACAATAATTCACAATAATTTGTGAGTTCAAACTTTTCTAGACTATTTTGTCAAAGATATTTCAATATCGTGAATTATTTCATCAGCATTTATTGTGATGTCCAAAATATAAAAGAGAACAGAAATAAATTCCTCAATTGATAATGGTTGTTTATATCAAAACTATCCTCCTAATAGTATATGGTCTTTGATCTCTTCTGTGTAATCGTTTCTGCCATCACTGAGCAGTTTTACGAAATAAAAGATTGTCGGTTTATGACCCCCTATTTGATGAAAGTTATAAATTAACAAAAGTTGTGTAGTTTCCTTCTCCAAATTCTAGTCTTTGATATCTGAAAAGATAGCAAAATTAAATTCTAATAAATTTAATGATAAGAAATCTAACTACATCAGAACAAACCTGGAGGAAACAAACGCATTTAAACACATACAACAGAAGCAGATAATCACAAAAATTACAATGGACGTCAATGCATCATGGTCACCAGCATAGCAGCATGGTGATGTATTATCAATCTCAAGGATATTGCAATAGCTATTAGCTCTAAACAATGCTACAAAAATGTCGATAAACATGAAAAGTTGTTAATTTAACCAAAAGTTCTAGCAACTGAAGCTTTGGTGTGTAATATACGTGTAATTGATTTTTTAAGTTTGAGTAATTTAAGAATTTACAGTAGGGCCTATAGTTATTCCCTTGATTGAATTTAGCATCCTATCGATCATTGATAAACAATCATTTTCCAAGTACCCCATTTCTGCGAATAACAACCACTCATGGATAAATGAATAGTAGCCGCACATTCAGGCAGAAGTTTGCAATAGCTCCCGTCATTCGAAGCCGCAAATCTAGACAATTTTACAATACCATAAAAAACGCTGTTTACCTAAACGGGCCCCTGCCGCTTCGAATGTTACTATGCACACGTAAGTCTCTGCTAAAGTAGTGCTATCGAGTTCTACATCTTTCAGTGAGTGTAGACGAGTGTTTACATAGCTATAATTGAATATGAATACCGCAATGGAACATAGTCTGTGGTGCAAAACTTTCTGTGGAGTTGAAGACCATGAAATAGAGGCATACAAGGCTGGAGAAAACTTAGCCGCGACCAATCGACTTTATTTGTTCTCAAGCTGAGCCTATCCGTGATGAAAAAAGTTCATGCTGCTACGGCTCTTCATGCGAGGAAAATCAACTATAGGCCTATCTACCGACCTCAATCTGACGTAAGTCAGAATAATTAAGCATCAGATAATATTGCACACTCTCTCGAGTCCTGTTGGGTCTGGGTGCTTACTGAAAATCGTTTTCCCAATAGCGATGACCACAGTATTGAAACTTCACTCACATTCCAATCGCATTCTGTGAGTTCATTGCTGTAAACTAAGCATATAGGCCCTATTGCTTTCCTAGCGCTTCTCTTTTCCTTGTTAAATGATTTTGTTAGTACTAGAGATAATTGAGTGACCATTTGAGAAAAGACCGCACTAGGAAAGCAATGTTTTGAATGGAATTGGAAAGAACCAATATTGAGAGATGTCGATTATATTTTCTTTTTCGTTATGTCTTTACAATTAATTTCTGTTAACGTCCGTTAGCTATCTTCAGGCAAGATAGGAAGGAAATTACCTGGTCCAGTATAAAATTTAAAATTCACACCGACGTCTAATGTACAAAAGTCTATAATGACTCATCTGAATGTAAAAGGATAACATGAAAGGCTGAATATCAAACCTCAAACATCGTGAAGCATATTGTATTAGAAAAAATGAAACCCACAATCAAAAAAAAGTCGAGCTCGACAATTATGCAGATTTTCTTATTGATTAAAATTTTCCATAAAAAATCATTAAAGCATGACAATATGTTATGTTATACCGGTATCAGATTTCTAATTCACACCTCATTTGTGACAAATCTTGATTCTGTGTTAAGTACATTAAATTCTTCCAATTGTTTTATAGCTATTTGATACTTGTATGCCATAGTTTCGTCTTTGCTTTTCATTCCCGAATAGGAGGGTTCTCTGAGTTATTCATGGATTCTTCACCTTCCCTTCATCAGTCACTAGACTCATTGTCATTGCCTCTCTGATTGCCGAATACAGTCCCACCTGTTCTTTCTTCCATCTTTTTTCTTCTCTTTGGTGAAATCAAGCCAAATTTTTCGTTGAATTAGGTTAAACTGGGATTATTAATGAGCCAGGAATTTTTTTCATGAGTCTTGAAATTTCCCTCCGAAAATGCGCGCCCTGTAATAGGAGAAATATATTATTCTAAATAATCATGTCTAAGTTGTTCTTCCAATGAGACTTTTATAAGGAGTCGACGAGCTTCTTAACATAATTCCTGTGTATCTCATTTCATGAGGTGCAAGTATGAACGAGGCTTATCACAAATAGAGACATCTGGGGAATGGATTAGATCAATAAGGAGATTGGAATCACGTCTGAATGATGGCTTCTATGAAAAAGGAGCTTACTGTACCGTAAGTGTGAAGCCCGCAGGCTAAATACAATAGGATACCGTGATGGAACATGAATTACTGATTGTGGTGAATTTTCCAATACTGGCAGAATTGTTCTGAATACTTGTCTAACAGATCACATCATTCAAAAGGCTCCGAGATTTTTAGCAGTGCGGCATTCAGCTTTAAGTGTGAAATGAAAATTACATTGACTGGATATAGACATATCAATCAATGTACAGGTTGCCGTATTCTGTCGGTGTTGATCTTATGCCATCTTTAAAACACTCGGTTGAATGATAATGAAAGCGGTAATTGTTTTGTCGGCTGAATTTCAGTTAATTAGCTGAAAGAAGCATAAAGATTAATCAGCTGAATAGTAAATATCAACACCGATAAAAACCCATCCAGAAAAATGCCTAGTATTCAACAAACTCGGCTGCTTTTTGAAGAAGTACGAAGTTGTAAGCCAAGTGCTTGAAAGTTCCTATTAGGATAATGTTAAGACTGCAATCTGAATAAAATGAAGTAGCGGCAAACACCACTTGTTGTATCTATTCATGCTGTTATTCCATCGTCATTTTAAAGGAAAATAAAAAGAAGTTTTGCCGGCTTGGCAAAAAAAGTGGCAAAATATCCATAATTTCGGAGTGAGACCCCTGCTAATAGTATCAAACAACGCTGTTTTAATCCTTAGAGGTATCATTGTAATACACGGATATTAGAAAAGCAGATTTAGTCAATATAAATGAAAGCATGGACATGTGTTGAAGCCGTCCTGGAATTGCCCGGGAATCGCCCGGGATTTTAAAGCTTGAATTTTGGCCGCCACCCAGCTATGAAACATTTGCCTATTATGTTTGCCTTTCTATCCGATCACACATAATGACGTTGTAATATAGTGTCATAACCGACCCTCTCTTTTCCTGATGAAATTTAGTAGCTCCGTCATAAAACAGATATCAAGCGAATTTATGCTGTCATCCAGTTGAAATATCATTATAAAACAGCATGATGGACGATAGGTGGTATATAATTAGAATAAGCAAATTTGGTCGATATAAAAAAGTCTGGAAATTTAATGAAATTGCCCTGAAAAAGCCCGGTAGTTCGAAGCATGAATCTTACCCACCACCCTGTAGTAGCGTGTTATGCACACTTGAAGCGTTTTTGATTGAGTTTATTCACAATTATTCATATGTACAGCATAATTATTTCATAATTTTTTAACTTCCTTGCAGATTGTCGGTGAAGTTTTGAAACAGCTGACAGAAGATAAATGTGAGTTTCCGCAAATTATTATCATACGTGGTGACATTTCTATTGACCTACAACTTTTATGACCTTTTTTAAAAATGGTTGCGGCGTAAACTTGACATTGAAACGGTCTGAACTTTTCGTTTGGAAAGAAGCTTTTTTGACAAGTTTAGATGTGATCGTCTCGGTGCTATTTCTATATTCTTACAAAATTAGCGCTGCAGCTCTTACCATCCAAGCATCAACAAGTAATTGGTTCAATTTTACTTGAAGATAGCATGTTCAAGACAGAAATTTATTTACATGTTGAATATGCATATTCTGTCTTTTCAGCATTAAAATCAAAATTTTAAAGAAACAATTAATGTCTAAATGAACAAACCAATCTATCGAAAAAACAAATTTCAAGCATTCACATTTCGCTATGGATAATGCACCAATAACTATGATATACAGACACTGACGCACTGCATACAACGAAGAATTCCGACATGGCAGATCTCGTGCCTTCATGTTTCTGATCGGTCTTACACAATCCAATACCTGCATGGTCAAGAACAGCCGTCGTCCTACAATGTGAGTGGTTCGGACAGCAAGGTGATGTGGGCAGTGTGCACAGTGGACGAGACATCTCGTTTCTGGTTGTTGAATGCTGACATTCATTTTTAACCCATTAATTGTCTGTCATCCTGTATTTCTGTATTCGGCCATTCCACGACGATTCACCCAATTCCATGTGGCACTTAGTCTCCGATTTTGCAGATTTTCGGACATACGTGTATGTTTACTATGCATTAGGAAACATCAAATTTGAAATACTAGCTCGCAATTTTCAATATATCGGGATCTAGAGCTATTTTTAGAAATCTGGTTTTTTTCCAAAATTTGAATTTTCACGCAGCTGTAACTTTTTTCTGTATATTCGTTGCGCAATCAGACTTTGGATGCAACATCAGCTTGGTATAAAGGAATTCTTGCATGAATTTCAATGGTTAACTGGCATGTAGAACGGAGCTACATGGCATGCTTGGGGTCAAGTACTTCGATTGTACTTGAGTACAAGTTTATTGAAAGCATAATGAATACAAGTTCAAGTACATGCACTTGATCCAATTGTTATTCAAGTACAATTACAAGTACTGAATAATTTTTACCGAGATAAATCGCAAAGCATTCTCCAATTGTTTTGTTATTCCTGTTTGCGCGTTCGTGGTAGTCAAGCTTAGAACAAAAATTGTGAGTAATACATGTGTATACTAAAGTGACAAAAATTAAGCAGTACATGACAGACAACTGAAAACAACACTTGATTGAAGAATGAAGATGCATGTATTCCTATTTCATGGAGCAATGGAACACCAGCTAGGAAAATATGATTCAGTTCCATTCATAAGTTTGAATTGAACTGATGAATGGAACTGAATCATGTTTTCCTAGCTGGTGTGCCTAAAATATTTTTCTGCAAAAAACATTTGCTGTTGCAAAGATAGCAGATCAAATGAGTGGACTATAATTGAAGCAATACAGTAAGATATTAATTTGATCGAAATTCACACATTTCGGGGCACACGCCCCGAGAAATGGTGCATCGCGAACAGTCCTACTTCTCACTAATGACATACCCATTATCACCCTCCCTCACCTCATGGCTTGCGGCATCGTTTTTCGCGTGCATGTAGAAATGTACTTAGCAGAGCTAGGAATAGAAGGATGCAACCATTAATTTGCATTACCAATGGACTTGATTTTTTTGCTGGATGAACAGTTGCCCACCCACCTAACATACTAAAGTACGCCGTGGGCCGTTCACCCTCACATCAACGCGCTAACTGGCAAATGATTAATGCGAGTAATTTGATAAGTTGACATTTAACGTAACGCAAGCCTCAGTAGCCTCAAAATTATGAAGTCAAGATATACTCTATTTTCAATTATAGAATTATTTCACCGTTCATGCCGTTTCAGCTACAACATAAAATCTGGCATTTACAATGATTATGGTCAAATTTCCATGATTTACTGCAGTGACAAATGCTGTTTTTGAAATTATAAATCCGTCATGTCCATCTGCCAGTTTATGACTGCTGCTTATCAGGTATATAACTAGCATTGGTTCATGAGTTAGGGGTAAATTCTGTTAAACAATGTTGTTCTGTATCGGCATGTGGCTTGGGTGGATGGGGTCTCGAGGAACGGTGGGAATTCGTGTGCCCGTCAAGTTTTTTATGACGAATGTGACATACTTTAGTAGTTGTACTGAACCTGCAAAATCTCTAGACTACAAATTCTGGCCGAGATGTTTCCAACAAATATTCTATAGGCCACAAACACAGCGCAATTTTATCTCTGTGCTTGTAGTACAGTACAGACGCATTCGTCCACACCTTAAATACTTTAAGTATTCATCACGAAGTAGCAGGCTTTTTAGCTTCTATGAGTTCAATGTTGTGTGAACGATCATTTGATCAAGAATCAGATCACACACAAAGTTTGGTCTATTCAATATCTGTTGTCACGTATTCTTTTCAGTCATAGTCAAAGCCACGAATGGTCCGCGTTATGTGGTGGGATGTCGGAGAACATTAGACAAAACAAAACTTCGATCAGGAACTCGAGTGGCTTTGGATATGACCACCTTAACGATTATGCGATACCTTCCTCGAGAAGTTGATCCACTGGTTTATAATATGTCTTCCGAAGATCCGGGTGATGTCTCTTACAGGTGAGCTTTTTTTTTACTGAATTCGCATCTCCAGTGCAATTTTGAACGATAATGGAAATTGATTATGCGAGTATCAGCAAAAGGTTAAACAGATACTTGTACAGTGCATGTGCTTGCTTAATCACATTAATGGCGCGGGACGAGTGGTTTTTACTAAGAACTGACATGGGGAGCTTCCAAACAAATAATTCAGCAAACTCCCCAATATTCTTATCATGTGCTTGCTGTCATAAGGCCATTTTGGTGATCGTCGCGACCAGACTTTTCGGTACATTGCAGAGTGCCTCCCAATTACAATATCCCATGACAACATCCAAATTCTTCTAGGCGAATGGAAGATGTTGACATGTGAAGATAAAATTCCTCCAACGTCTGATGATGGACATGCTGCTCAATTATATTCGCACTAGACAGGAATATTCGAGGAATATCTATTTCAATTCACCCATGTTCAGAAAGTGTTGCAAGCTGCTTTATTTATTCAACCACATAATAAAGCTGTAGAGCGTGGGTTCAGTGCAAATAATTCAGTATTCAAGAAGGAGAGAAACAGACTGTCACTCAAAGTACTGTATGCGATTAGACGAATCCGTTCATAAGTGAAAAACACTGTTGGACTTCACGATTTTCCTCAGCATTGTGTATTCCTCAACCTATCTATTGTAAAATTATTCAAGAACTTGAATAATTTCATTACACTATACATGTGATAGTTTATACACGTGGAACTTAGACATGCAATGGGTAGTGGATTTCAATGGAACTTAGGGCCTACTGCCCGAACATTTGACAGTGGATCGCAGCTGATTGTTTGATAAGCTAACTGCACGCGATGAATTTTGATTGACGTTGTACAGGTACAGCAACATTCTCGCTCGGTCTTGGGACACTCACCGGAATGAAAAATTAATGACAAGTTTGGCGAGCTCGTTGTTCCAGTCTCTTATATGAGCTCGTTGTACGTCAGCTCACGTTCATCAATGTAGACTCAAAATAGCCGAATTCAAACTAGTGGAGAGAGTTCTCAGTTGACATCACAAATTACTAGAATTCCCTCACAAGTGAATAAATCTCACGTGAATGAATCACTTTAAATTAAGTTTGCACGTCACAGACAAAACATTTAGTAGCATCATTCAGTTAGTGATCAAATTGGTCATCTCAGAACTTTTATCGTTAGAAAAACTTTTATACATGTATTAGAACTTAGAATTTGTTGACCACCTAAAGCTTTCTTGCGGAGGCGGGATATAGATATTCGCATATATTATTATTGCATCAATGCACGTTTGGGATATGTCTAATTTTGATTATCTGTTTTCAATTTGCTTGTGTTAGATTAGCGGACAGATTGGCAGTTTTCATTAAACAGAGTGCCAGACATTTGTCATCAAAGTTCGAGGAAAGCCCGAAAGCGAGAGATGTTATCGACTAAGTTTAATTCGTCAAGCTAGACCTTTCAGCCACTACAGGAGTCTATCTTCAGGCGAGTGAGCTTATTAAAGTTAGTCGATGACATTTCTCGCTTTCGGTCTTTCCTCGAACTTTGATAAGATTAATAGTTAACATTATCATGAATTATAAAGTAGACCTACAACTCATTAGATTAGTAAATACGTCGTTACGCGCATTACTGCACAAAGCATGATATCAAAGTGCGAATATTTGCATTGTATAATATTGTATTTTAATAGGTAACTCTCTCTTATGCGGAGTACCGGTGGGCCTACCATTCTTGCATTTTATGCATGCTATGTGGAAGTTGAATAATGTCTAATGGCATTGACCAAATAATGTTTGACGATCAAAGCCTTAACCGACCGGTATAGAGACTTCAGCCTCTTTCCCATTCCCGACCGGTCGGTTTACATAAGCCGACCACCGACCGGCCGGTTTTGATGACACCGGCCCGGCCCCGGTCGGTTCCAACCCTGGTGTGCGGGTTCCGTTTTGGCTGACCCAAGTATACTCCGCGCTCCGATTTTGGAGAATTTGCGACTCCGCGCCGCGCTCCGGACCGTACTTATAGATGAATCCTATAAGTGAACTGCACTCTTAATTGAATCTAACTGAAGACATATTTTTATTGAAGACATGATTCATTTTATGGTATCTAATATCTTGTCGGATCACTGACCGAGTCCCACCTATTGATGCAGGCCTCCCACTCGTCCTGAAATTTCTAAAACTGTCCTGATTTGTCCTGAAATATGAAGTTTTGTCCTGAAAGTCCTGAAATATGACGATTTTCTTAGTTTTTCCTTACAGTTCAACTGAAAATATCATTTTTGCGAAAAATATCTGTGTTTGTGCTTGTAATGTAAAGGCTGTCAGTTAGTCATCAGCTTTGGAATGAATTTACCGGCATACAGAACCAAATACTCGTAAAATGTAGCTAGGGACATTCATTTTAGGAGTGCAGGAAGTTAAGCGCCTCTGGCTTGCCACGCTGTTAAAGGAACATGAATTCAAACGATCAAGTTGATCTGAAATGGTTCCTATCGTAGCAAAAACTTCTGACCAACTTGATTTTCGTTTTTATGTTCTTTTAAGTAGGACGCAGGAGGTATAGAAATTGGCGGTTTGAGCTCTCTTGACAAAATTTGAGATTGGCCTAGTTTGATGTTTAGCCAAATTCCGAGATAAAGAAATCATTGATAAAAACTAATAATATATGATAACGCTAAATGGAAATCGGAATTCGTCGCATGGCATAAATCAAATATAAGATACATTTACAAGTAAATTGAAAAGTTGATCACAGAAGGTGAATTCTAGGATACTACTTAGCTAGACAGAATGGCTTGCGATCGACCATTACACTAGGAGGGCGATGTAAAGGAGCAGCTGTATGGTGGAGACTGTTGCGAAAAATGTCCTGAAATTGTCCTGAAGTTTAGTGATTTTCGTGTCCTGAAATTTGAAAAAGTAGCGTGGGAGGCCTTTGATGCCTACTTCTGATACTATATAAACAATCATCTGTTTTCTAAGCGGAACACACGACGGAACTACAATGCCCTTGCATTTTTCTGGAAATTCCTTCCTATGTTTAGTAAAGTTTCTTGAAAGACATCAAACAAAAACGCGATTCCGATTGGCCTAATAATCCTTAATTCATCAGCTGAAGGTCCTAAATGTTGGTCTCAAAAAGTCCTAAAATTCAGTTTCAGATTTTTAGTAGACATCATGGTGTCTTCTGATCAAAAACCCAAAAGTCCAACATAATCGCTAGATCAAAAACCCGGTTGTTTTAAGGTTGTACTAGTCCTGGTGGAGTTAAGTCTATAATCACCCATAGCTAAGTTTTTACATTTGGGAATGGGCACGACGAATGAACATCTCACTTCTTACGGGAAAACTCCAGTAGAGATGCTCAGAACGTAACAAATGATGAATTATAGGACAATTGTGTTGATTGCTTAATGAATGAATTAATAGGATTGCTGATGTTGATGCATGAATGCTGCCTTCTATTTGGTGGCGTGACTTCATTGCTGTGCGTGGGACAGGGCAAAGTAAATAATTATGTTTGATAATTATAGAAATTACGCTCGTATGATTAGAATTATGATAGAACTAATGAAATTTATTGATCATTTTTTCTTGCAGCTCAGTAGGCGGTCTTGTTGAGCAAATCAGGGAATTGCGCGAGGTGATCGAATTGCCTTTGTTGAATCCTGAATTATTCCAGCGAGTTGGCATTACTCCTCCGAAAGGTTGTCTCCTTTACGGTCCTCCTGGAACGGGAAAGACGTTGTTAGCAAGAGCAGTTGCCTCACAGCTTGATGCTAATTTTCTGAAAGTGAGATGCATTACATGTTTTTTAGTCAAATGTGAACAAATGTAACAAAATCGAACTGTCGTCATGATTGTTCACTTGTGTTCAACGAATTCGTCCGCAAGCAAAAAAGTACTTGACATAGCAAGATAAAGTCAAATTGGTGAAATTTAAACAGTGATAACCGTATATTATATCACTCTTATTCTAGTGACTTTCACATTATCAAATAGCTTTTGTGCAATGTCAATCAGATTGAAAGCATATAATTGGGGTATTGTAATCAAAAAGTACTAGCGATTTGGAGAGTCATGACAAACGGTAAACTCGTCCTGCAGTGGGAAAGGGTGCTCATAATTATGCATGCAGAAATCCCCAGGGTCCTAGAAATCATTCAAAGATCTTATTTGAAAATGGTCTTTGAAAGTTATGGAATTCTATTTTTTTTGCAATATGAAGGTCATTGAATTTGATATAATTGCGAAGAAATGGGTTTTTCAGGCATCTCATTTTCATATCCCTTTACTTGACCAGTCGACCTTGTTGATAAGATGATCTACAAAAAGAAATGCCCTTCATTTCTTTGAAAACATAGGTGGTTAGCATTCGAAAAGCATAAAGCGGATTGGGCAGTTCCTTGGGTTCCTTGAGTTTTATGAAATTTCTGCCTTGCACAATCAGAATTTGCGAGATTTGCCATTAAAATTGTCGAACCATTCTTTCGAAGGTCCAGTACCAGGTCACTATATTTGTTTCTTTTCGTTGAGTTTAGCATCATTTTCACTATGCATCTACAGATGAGTGTCAAACCAAGTTTGCCTCAAGAAAGTTTCAAATAAGCCTACGAAACTGATGATAACTGAACTAGAAGGTAAAGATGACAATGTACCTCATCATCAATTGGACGTTTGCTTTTGAGTCAATTTAAATGTAAAGAATATACCTTCAGCCAAACAGCTAGAGCTGAGAACATAGATGTACACAGCCGATGAATTTTGGAAATATTCAAGCCGAGCCGAACCGACGAGCCGCATTAATGTTGGGTGATACATGGCTAAAGTTTAACCTGATTTGGCCCTAAAATTTTAATAAACTGTGCTTATCAGCTAGGCTACTGCATATCTTGCTTGCGCCTATTATTTTACAAAATTTCTTACGGTACTTTTTATTTACCATTTTCTCTATCACAATCAGCAATCACAAGCAACTTCTAAATGATGAAATTTCGAGAACGACGTCTATCGCAGCGCACACTTCTCGTAGAGAAAGCTCGTTAGGATGATAGTCATTAGTAAGTTCTTGCTGATATGTAACTGACTGAGGATTCTTTCGCTTCCCGGAAACCCCTGGAAAATCGGAAATGGAATTCCAGGCCCTGGATTACCTGGAAAATCTAATATCTTCCTGCCAACCTGGAAAATTGTCTTGGGGAGCAAGTAATGGATACTGAAGTATTGTGCACTTTATAGTGTAATGTTTTACCGAGACATAGTCACTCATGCAACTCATCTACGAAAATAGAAAAACTGTTTCAGAGGATGTTCAGCGAAATTGTAATCGCTTCTAGATTACCTTTTGTGGGGTCTGACCATTCCAACAAGCTGGCTAATGGGGACATTTGGTCTCACTCCCTCTTCAAATCAATTCTTATTTGCTAAGAAGCATCGGAAGTTCATCCTACAGTTGAAATTTTATCTAAGGATAGGTTTAGTCCTTAACAAAGATTCACAAACCAGTACATCAGACTCGTCGCCGTAAACTGTAGGCCTACTGAGGTGCATCTTCGAAGAACGTCGTATACTTGTGAAGAGAATCACAAAATATCAAATATCGCTCGAAAATTTCGAATTTCGTCTACCTCTACTCGTCTCGAAGATTCGATGTCACTCGATCTCTAATTTGTGATGCATGCAGACCTGCCAACTGTCCCGATTTTATTGCCATTTTCAGCAGTCCCGATTTTCTGACAAATGTCCCGATATTTTAATTTTAATGTTGTAAGATTTTTACTAGTCAGTTTTTAAATAAGTCTAGCAAAATAATTCAAAAATTTGCGCTGCGCGCATTCCATATTCACATGTGTGCTATGATGTATATGTGTTGTCGTGCTCATAAGATGCCACTCGCTTTTCATAGTCATATGTTATGTCATATATATTTTATGATTCCATTGTCACAAATAGTACGTCGTATTTTAATGTATTTATGTTCAATAAAATATTCAAAATAATGTAGATTATTTAAATTTATAGGGGTTAGTTTGCATACCTGATGATAGTGACCATGTCCCGATTTTGCAAATGTGAATGTTGGCAGGTCTGCAGTCCCTGTTATGATGACGTCAGCCACTGCCATCATAGTGGTGGTAAATTAGGTCTACATGTAGCAAATGACAGCTGCTGTATTTCGAAAAATGGCCATCTATATCATTTCATAAATATATTTAGTTTTGAGACAATGCGGACCGACACTGATGTTGCCTCAGAAACTGATTTACACAATCAAGGCTTTGAATTGATTTATTGAAATTTCTCGCTTTTCGTAGGTGGAAATACTGATACATAGACGACTTAATTAAATTTTAATATTAACTTATCTCTCTGCATGTACCTAATGCATGATTTGATAACGACGTCACGCGAGGGGCAATTTAGAGCAAAGGGGCATGTTTTATCAGGGCACACATCGAAATAAAGTTTGAAGACCAGGGGCCGTATTAATAGAGATAGCACTACCCTAGTGCTAGCCTAGCAGCAACTTCCGTATTAATAAAGGTAGCAAAAGGGTAGCACTAGGCTAGCACTATGTCTGAGACCTATCGCTAGGTTGTCGTATTAATAAAGATAGTAACTATCCTAGTAACTATCCTAGCACTACCCTAGCGCTATGTCCAAAATCTGGCAAATTCCCTAGCAAGGTCGAGACCTTGCTAGGGATGATGCTAGATTGAATATTTAGGGGCAAAATTGAAGGATATCTAATGTGATGTTTACAGCATGGTAATATTGAGCGCATTGGCTTCAAGATGGTGTGTGATTTTTCTAATTTGAATAAACATATCGAATCATAAATTGCAATTATAAAAGTTATTTCATAACTGAATAAATTTTGCGCTAAAATGGAATTTAAGCGACACAGTCTATTTGTGCATTACACTTTTGCACTAGACGTCCTGATAAATGGATAATTATTTTCAACATTTAGATAACCAATATTCCTATTTATGAATTTCACTTAAGGACGACAAAATAGATTATCAATGGTACTAATTGCTTGCGCATGAAGTAATACAACGGTGCAAAAATTCCGTGATTTTCATAGCTACTGAATTTACTGAATCGTGGGTTTGCTATTTTAGAATCTCAAGCGCATTTTTGAATATCCCTACAAGCGCATTTCAAACTGCTTGACATTCACAATCGTTGATAAATTTGTATGATAATGAAATTGTGATGAAATAGTGTGCTTAAAATTGATAAGTAATCGAATTGTAATTTTTTATCTCAGTAGCCTGATAAGAACCAAAATGTATTGAAGATAAATTGACAAACATTTTTCTCTCCAAAAGGCTTTAGAAAGTGATTCGGAAATAATTCAGATAACAGAAGAAATTCAGAGAGTAAGAAGAAAAATCCTAATCAATACATCTGGCACTGCTAGTGATTTGATCAAAAGCGTTTAAGATAGGAATTACAATGATGCGTCATTTTTTATTTACATGTAGTGACTTGTTCACACTTGTCAGACAATTCGAGGGATTTATTTTCTGATTTTTCATTCTCAGATTTTAACGTATGCTTTAAATTCATAATTAGAGCAATCGTAGCATGAGAGGATCCAATACCTACCAAAATAATGAGACTGAGACTACACATTGAGTTATATTCTAAATTGTTTCTACACTTCTAAATTTAGCTAATTATTATATCACATTAATGATCGGAAGATCATACCGATTGGAATGAGCCCCATTTCATGCATCGAATGATTCATAAGCAAGGATTTATATATTTGATGTTTTATCTTCTCTGAATGATAAGTGTCAACAGCTGGGCGGGAGAGACGATAATCGCTTTGATCTCCGACAACCAGCCTTGTATTGTTAACGCCAAACGCGCGCGCATGTGCAAAGTTTCTTTCGAAGTGATCGTCTAATTGCAGATTTACATATTCCACATTTTCGCTACAGTTCGGCCTCCTCGTAATCCAGCAAAATTGTAGGGATTGTTTTAAAATTTCGTTGAGTTAATTCAGGTTCTCTATTATAGTAATCATAATTGGGAGTTCAATGCACGTGCGGAGATGTCAAGTGGCTAAAATTCTTAAATTCATCCTTTCAACCGCAAATAGTTCACTGCTGATACTCGCGTTGCATTTCACTCTATTGTGTAGGACGTTAAACACCGCAAGCTAAGGACGTCATCATATTCATTTACTGTGAAGAATGTATTCTTTTTTTCATAACCTGCAAAATTAGTTCATTCTGATGTCATATTGAAGATCGGGAAATGATGTCGATTAAAATGAGCCCCATTTCATATACTAAACTATTTGACAATCGTTTATTAGCAAGGCAGTTATCATTTCGATGTTTTATCTTCTCTGAATGATAGGAGTCAACAGGCGGGAATGAAGGAAATTGCCTTGATCTCCGACATTCACACTTATATTGTTAACACTGAACGCGTGCGCTTCAACATATTTTCACTCGGAATGTGGTTAATGATTTTTTGCTTTTGAGCCAAAATAAATAACATCACGAGAAAAAGAACACATCGAGCCAAAACTTCTACACATCTTTGCGGAAAACGCAATAGAGCCAAACTTAAGCTCTACACTACCTCACTCACCTTCAAGTAAAGTTTCATCAAAATCCATCCAATACTCTGCCCTACACAGCCTTCACAATATGACGAAAACGACAAAAATTCAATCCTTAAAACACACAACTAGCCAAAATTTCTGCGCATCTTTGCGGAAAACGCAATAGAGCCAAACTTAAGCTCTACACTACCTCACTCACCTTCAAGTAAAGTTTCATCAAAATCCATCCAATACTCTGTCCTACACAGCCTTCACAAGTTTGAAAATATGGCCTATTCAGAGACATTTCAAATCTTCAAACACACATCGAGCCACAACTTCTGCGCATCTTTGCGGAAAACGCAATAGAGCCAAACTTATGCTCTACACTACCTCACTCACCTTCAAGTAAAGTTTCATCAAAATCCATCCAATACTCTGTCCTACACAGCCTTCACAAGTTTGAAAATATGGCCTATTCAGAGACATTTCAAATCTTCAAACACACATCGAGCCACAACTTCTGCGCATCTTTGCGGAAAACGCAATAGAGCCAAACTTAAGCTCTACACTACCTCACTCACCTTCAAGTAAAGTTTCATCAAAATCCATCCAATACTCTGTCCTACACAGCCTTCACAAGTTTGAAAATATGGCCTATTCAGAGACATTTCAAATCTTCAAACACACATCGAGCCACAACTTCTGCGCATCTTTGCGGAAAACGCAATAGAGCCAAACTTATGCTCTACACTACCTCACTCACCTTCAAGTAAAGTTTCATCAAAATCCATCCAATACTCTGTCCTACACAGCCTTCACAAGTTTGAAAATATGACCTATTCAGAGACATTTCAAATCTTCAAACACACATCGAGCCACAACTTCTGCGCATCTTTGCGGAAAACGCAATAGAGCCAAACTTTCTTTACAATCGCGCAGCTTGTTCTCTTGTCTTCGACAATCAGCCGGTGGTGCGTCGGTTCCAGCAATTCGATAAGCAAGTTTGCTCTGCTATCGAAAAATTGCGACGTCTCTTCTTTTGCGCCATGATCAAAATGAATGCTATTAACTGTCAGCGCTAACTGTCTTAAACTCAGTTTGATTAAATAGTTTTATTAAACTGAGTTCGGTGCATCGACAGAAATAAACTGAGTTTTTCAAAGCCAAGTTTGACAGTAAACCAGGTTTAGACAAACCTCGTTGGTGCATACGGGTCTGTTCTCGAGTGTCTTGATTTGTTGATCCTCATCAAACTTCTTGATGTCTTCCGCCATTTTGCGTTTTGTGGTTTTACACAGTTCGACGTATTCAATGCGTTTAGAGTGTATGTTGGTTCTCTTCAGTATTCGGCGCTTTTCCAGAAGAGATTTCGCTTCCCCTGACAGTTTATCCTTTTTTCGTTCTTGTGTCTTTCTGAAATACTGACTGCCGATTCTCGTATGGTCGCTAACGTTTTCGCAAAAATCATTAATATCAAATTTCGTTATCTAGTTCCATGGTGTCAAACTTATTTGTGACAGACAGTTGGTATTCTTCCTTGTGGGTTTCTTTGTGGGACATCTGCCTTTTGAGGTTTCCGTATTAGCTTTGCTCTCTCCATTTTCGTGTTGAAACGCACCGAAGCCCGCACCAGCCGATATATCGCTGCCAGTGTTGAAGCGATTCAGGACGTTGACATCTTGAATGATATGAGGCATGCTTGACAGGATGTAGTCCATCTCATTCTTCGTGGTTCCGTTTGGAGAGATCCAGGTCCATTTCTTCGAAGACTTCTTCTTGAAATAGATGCTTATTTTCTTAAGTCCATGTTGTTCGGCAAATTGAACCATCCGGTGTCCTCTGTCATTTCTAGTTCCTATGCCGCATGGTCCGGTATAAGATTCACTTGGATCATGTCTCCCTATTTTAGTGTTGAAATCACCCAATATCAGGTTACAGTAGGGTCTGCTGCTAGTGATAGGATTGTCCACTTCATCGTATACCTTCTCGACCTCTTCATCTGAGGGACAAACTGTCAGGGGAAGCGAAATCTCTTCTGGAAAAACGCCAAAAACTGAAGAGAACCAACCGATCATTTTTGTCGGCAGATATAGCTGTATGCAATTCAAGTGGCAATTCTTATTGATCCTTGGGCTACTTTTTCACATACTCCATTGAAGCTAGTTACTTTGTCCGCAATCTTCTTATGTACTAGGAAGCCTACTCCGTTTCGATGCAACTTACCGACTTTGTAGTATATGTGTAGTACATGTGACCGCTTCTTCTGAGTTTTTGACAACCTTCTTCTTTCATGTGAGTTTCACAGATACAATAATATCGAAATTTATTTTGCTTACTTCTTCCAATTCTGCGACGCGGTCATCAGTAATGAGTGAGCATCGTGCGTTCCAATATTCAGATGTAGGGGTGCTTGAGGCAGCGTTTTCGCACCCAGTGATTCTTAGCACCCTCTGCTCCTTTCCCGTTTTGACTGCTGCTGTGGTCAAGGGGTCTAGAGCTGCTGGGAACTCAGGACCATAGATTATTAGTGACTTGTATGCGGTTCAAAGGAAGTGCCTTACTCGCCACGCTTGGCACCGCGCGTTTGCGAGGGGTCTTCTGCTACGGTCACCTTCCCATAGACAGTTAGCTGTACCAATCTGACGGGTTCCGTCAACCCGGCTTTTCATCCGGAGTTTTCCTCCTCCTAGATGGGCTACCTACATGGTTTACGAACCCTATCTGCCCTGGCAAGGGTTATTTTAGACATTTAGACTGGCGCCCTTCACTCGCCGGTGACCCGCAGCTGCTACAGTCACCCGGGGAAGACCACAAAGAGGCAACAGTTGGCTGATGACCCCAGCGCAATGTGACCAATCTGGAGACTGCAAGCGCCACCCTGCAGTCCAGCCACCCTCGAACAAGGACATTCCCTAGTTACTATCATATAAATCATTTGCCTCCATTGAAACATAAATGTAATGCTTTGCAAGCTAGAGGTCATGAAACTTAGTGTGGCGATGAGTGAGGTAGTGTAGAGCATAAGTTTGGCTCTATTGCGTTTTCCGCAAAGATGCGCAGAAGTTGTGGCTCGATGTGTGTTTGAAGATTTGAAATGTCTCTGAATAGGCCATATTTTCAAACTTGTGAAGGCTGTGTAGGACAGAGTATTGGATGGATTTTGATGAAACTTTACTTGAAGGTGAGTGAGGTAGTGTAGAGCTTAAGTTTGGCTCTATTGCATTTTCCGCAAAGATGCGCAGAAGTTGTGGCTAGTTGTGTGTTCTTAGGATTGAATTTTTGTGATTTCTGTCAATTTCTGAAGGCTGTGTAGGACAGAGCATTGCATGGATCTTGATGGAACTTTTCTTGAAGGTGAGTGAGGTAGTGTAGAGCTGAAGTTTGGCTCTATTGCATTTTCCGCAAAGGTTTGTGGAAGTTTTGGCTCGATGTGTTCTTTTTGTCGTGATGTTATTTATTTTGGCTCTATAGTAAAAAATCATTAACCCGGAATGTGCGTCGAATTGCCAGATTTCTATGACTCGATTGCCGGGCGTGAGAGCAGGTGGTGAATGCAGCTGCGCGCTGAATCGGCACGTCAATGAAACTTGATCTAGCATTAACTGGCGCCGGAGTTGACGCTAGGCTTTCTCGAATAATACGGAACTCAAGTTGCTACTGCCCCTAGTAGCAACTTGCCTAGCGCTACCCCTAGGAAATGCTATAGCAAATGCTAGCTCTATTAATACGGAAGTTGCTGCTAGGCTAGTGCTATCTCTATTAATACGATCCCAGGAAACTCAAAACCATCAAATTCCTTCTCACAATCTCATTTATAGACTTGAATTCCAATCATTTGCCAGTCACTTTTTGGTTTCCTCTAATCACTATCGGAAAACTGCGACAATTTCCTTTTCTTATTCAACCTGTAGCCTCAAAGCGGTGAAAACGGATTCGCAATAAGGCTTTGTCGTCTGAAGCTCATGCTTCTTTGGGTTCTACCTTGTCGGAAAGGTTTATTGTCGGCGGTTTGTGACCGTGCTCCGGCTAACTTGCAGTCTCTGGAATATTATTTTATTTTACTGGTCATTGAATTTATTTATGTTTGAATAATTGTTCATTCTTATTCTCCACGTTTGTTTACTTTAAATGTATGGTAGGCTTCGGCCGTCCCAATTAACACCACCCCCCGGTTTTCCAGATATGAGCAGTCATAAGATGCTTCATGTAGTTGAATCAGGTTTTTGGTCATGGCACTTATTTGGCTCATCTGTGATCGAACTTTCTTCAACTGTTCTCTTTTGCACTTCCCCATCTGTTGCACGTTAAGGTGTGACAGATCCAACGTGTTCACGGCATATGGGCGTCAGGTAGTTCGAGGGTCCCGAACCCACCGATAATGCTTCGGTAGACAGGCCCGGTCAACTGCTCGAAAAAAGCCAGTACAGTTCCACTGCCATGGACATGCGTGGGTAGCTTCACTGAGGGGTTTAGCCCGTGTAGCTGTATCCAGTTCTGCTCTGTGGCATACCTGATTTCTACCCTTTGTTACGGCAAAGGGGCCCATTTGGGTTTCTTCAAGCTTTTGCGACATGAAATCTGCCTATAAGTGTCTGTTTTGCATATTATTTATTGCAGCTTTGTTGTTATTATTTATATTTTTCTGATGCCTTCCAAAGTTTCTTGTATCACTTTGTTGCACAGTATAATTTTCGTTTATTTGATTGATATTCTACGAGAAACTATGAAAATGAGAAAGACACAAAAGGAACATAGTCAAGCCGTCAAAGTCAAAGCCACCTCTCAAGATCAGCCTCAGCAACGTAATATGACTGAGGTCCAATTACGACGGCATCAGCATCTTCCTCCAACACCACTCAACAGATCTTCTTGCCCTTTCGAAACCAGGTTAGATCCCAGTGTGTCATCAAGCGATGTTACTCCTGATGGATACATATTTCACAGGATGGATAAAGCACCTTGTCATGGTCTTGGAGTATATGCCAAGACAAGCCTTCCCTTGAAAAGGCATTGTAGCTCAGAGGATTCAAAGCATAAGTATTTTGCCTTCATTACGCCGTTACAGAAAACCACTCCTCTTTTATTTTTCCTATATCGCTCTCCATCAACCAATGCGAACATTTCCAATGTTCTTTCTGATAGGATCGATTCTCTTCTACAAGAGTATCCCAGCGCTGAGCTTGCCGTTTTTGGTGGTTTCAACGTGCACAATGTTGACTGTTTGTGCACTCACGCATCAGTGATCTCTCCGGTCAGGCAGCCGAAGATTTTGCGGTCTCTCACAACCTTAGTCAAATTGTCACTTGTCCTGCCAGAGTGCCTGACCGAGCTAGACATGCTGGATATCTCCTTGACCTGTTTCTCACCTCAAATCCAACTTGTTTTTCACACAAGGTTACTTCTTCCCTCGGCACGTCTGATCACTGTGTTATCACAGTTTCTGGCAAACGAACTTATTCCACACCGTCTGCACCTTTCCATAGAACAGAGCTTATCAATTCTCCGAAGCAGACTGGTGTGGCTTCCGCATTTTTCTCGGTCAAGTTCAAGCTGAGATTGTGATTCTCAGTGAGAACGTCCACAAGTCGCCGCAAGAACTGACAGTGGCTTCAGATAGGGATGTTAGCCTACATTCCTCACCGTACTTTTCAAATGAAGTCCCACTCTCAACTTTAGTTTACACCAGAATGTGCAGCTACAACCTGCCAGCGTGACAATTTTTTCCATAAGCACAAGCATGACAGTACTTAAATTGTGCAAGTCGCACGAAGACACTACAAGGAAACCATAAATCAGGCCAAAAGCCGCTACACTTTGTATGTACGGAAATCCATTGCTATCCAAAAGATTGGCTGTAAGGACTTCTGGAGTATTTACAACAGTGTCACCAATAACAACAAATCCTCCATCCCAGCACTTCGTCATACCGAAGTCAGTACTTCTATGCAGGGCTGTGGAGCCGATGCGTTATCTCATCGGCTCCGACTCCGGCTCCACTACACTGATGTGAAAGGCTCCGGCTCCGGCTCCGACTTCAAATTCAGGTTCTATCTATGCTGGTTATCCTGGATCCGTTGAACGGGTTTTTTGGATAACGGTATGGCCTTTAGATGCTTGCTACAATCATCAAATTAGTTTTCATTAACAAGCAACGACTTAAGTTAATAATAAAAATGATAATAGCCTAATATAATGACAAATAACATACTTGTCATATATTTTTGCATGAATTGACTATCTCTGAAAGATAAAATAAAGTTATAGCCAGGATTGGTTAAATTAGATAAAGATCTCCCGCACTGGCTAAATATAAATTGGCCTAGCCTGCAACCAGTCTACTACGAGGCTACATTAAATAAGACCACATGAGTGATGATGATATACCTAATTAGCCGTCACAGGGGCCGAATAGTAGTATAAGCTTTTTAACAAAGCTTGAATATGAAACTGGATAGCGTATGCCTCTAAATAGCTTATAGGGCCTGTAGCCTATCTACTCGAACATGGAAAGGGCATAGGCTATATAGCCAAATATACCGTACCAATGAAGATATCAATTGCTTTATTGAATACTAAAGTGTATATAGGCTAGCTTAGGTTGTTATTGCTATTTGTTATTGCCTTTATCCAATAGTCTGTTGGTCCATGAATAATATGATCGGTGGGTAGCCCACGACTCATCATCTGTAGAAATTGTAATTTAGATAGTCTCATTGCAGTGTAGGCTAGAAATGTACAATTGAAAATTATACTTAAAAAATTAGAAATATCTAATTTAGGACGAGTTTTGTAATTCTATGCAGCATACTTAATAAGTTAAGGCTTAACTTACATTATATTAATTTCGTATTTTTCATTATAGCGTAAAGTTGCACTAAATAATTCATCAATGATTCATGTATATTATTATATTCAATTTATGTATAACATATTACCACTATTCCTCTGATTATGGTTAGGCTGATGAAACTGAACTCGGAGTATCACACAGTATGTTGCAGGGTGCTATGCATAATAAAAATTTGACTGCGAGCACCGAGCAGAAATCCCATCTACTTTGCTAGCTTTCGAATGCACGTGCGGTTTAATGTCACAGACAATAGAAAAGGGAGGTCAAAAGGCGCCTTTATTGAGAGCGTCTCAGTCTTTTTTTATTGTTTACATATAAGTCAGCATGATATCAGCATAAAGTGTTGACAGACGGAAAAAAATAATGAAAATTCTTGATATCCACAGGTCTATGACATTTGGGGAAATATTATTACACAATACGGCTCTTGCGCAGTCCTCCCCCCCCCCCATTTTTTCTCCGGTCAAAAGATGCAGCACCATTGGATGTCCGTTTCAGCATCACCGGTTTGAGTGAAGCATTCCGTGCTGTTGTAAAAATCTACGTGGGTATTTGCGATGTCGCAGTCGCAAGCTTCGTCAGCAAGTCAACATTGTAATTTGCCTTCGGGTTTTTTCGCATTGAAATATACCCTTTGAATTTTGAAGTCAAAGGAAATTCATTGTGAATGAGATACCTTTAGAATAATAAGGCTCTACTAGAAGTGGCTGGGTCGCTTATTGCTATAGCCATGCGAGGACTTGTAGTCAGGTCATTCGTGTGAGTGTGAAGAGTTATCCCTCCAATCAAAATTGATCAAAATGAATAATCGATTGTTTTGAAAAATGTAGGTGGGGGACTGCACAAGAGCCTACAATACAATCTAAGGAAATTGGCATTGTCACAGATGCCAGTAGCCATACCGATAGATATGGTAACCTACATAGTAACCGTATTAGATTTAAGACATTGCGCAAGAAATGTAGCTATATTATCTTTGCTGACTGAACTGGAAATGTGTACATAAATGACTGGCGACTTGTCTCTAGGAATCTACAATCATCTAGTTAGCATGCATATAACAAGTCTTCAAATTAATGGATTTTGGAGAACACGTTGTCACTAAAAGCTATGGAAATTAGTCTTACGAAACATATGCAATAAAAAAATATTACACATGTGTGTAAATATATAATAAATATAATACAAAAGAAGGCGGCAACTGCAAAGAAAGATATCGTGGAGGACAGATCATTGGTATACTTAAAAGACATATCTCTAGATTTCAAATGATTCAATTTTTTTATGATACCAATTAATACCTTTCAAAACTCTAGATCTATATCAAGTCTCAAACTATCGGAGCCGGAGCCTTTGTGATAAATCGGCTCCGGCTACGGCTCCGACCAAAACCATCGGCTCCTTAAGGCTCCGGCTCCGGCTCCACAGCCCTGCTTCTATGGCGAGAGCCTCAGTAGATAAAGCCAAGCTTCTTTGCAAGGAGTTTGCGAAGAATTCAACATTGGTCTATGGAGATAGAGTTCCACCTCCAATTCCCACGCGCACTGATTAGTCCTCCTTCAGTCACTGTCCGAAACGTCAAAAAGATCGCAGGTCTCGATAGCTCTAAGTCTAGTGGACCAGATGCCTCAATTGTCATTTCAGCACTGGGAACGAAGTACAAACAACAGCGCGAAGAGAAGAGGATATTCAGGAAAAGGAAATGCGCTTCAAATTTTGTAATAGCATGAAATTCCCACTCAGTTTGTAATCGACTGGATTTTACGATTTTGAACACTTAACTGCTGAATTGCTGACGCATCAAGAGCATTGAGGACCATTGCTTATTTGACTTTAATTATAAATTTCATGACTTATTGAGCCTTGCGTGCAATATTTACGAATCGTAGCTGCTATAATCTATGAAGTTCAAATATTCAAATTCTCAATTTGGCTCCTAAAACTTCATAATTCATGGCTAACATTAACATTACTGAGCTGAGGGCAATTACAACTTTCAAACGTATGCAAATAATTGTATTTGTCTTTTTCGTTTACTGAGAACCCTTATCATTAGAATAATAGCTATGTAAAATTACTTTGAGGAATCTTTCGGAAGGACTCGCTTTTGAAATTTCCAGTTGCAAACATTATATCAGCTTTTTTGCCACTTTTAATCGCGAAAGATGCCTTCAATACTAAGAGCCGATTGTCAGATGTCTCGTCTTTCTTGGTCGACGTAGTTCAACTACAGTTGCCAATACAGTGAATCGGCAGTATTCAGAAATACTCCTTTACCATGATGTTCAAAACATTCATTCACTCCTACTCATCCCTTTTTTGCGTCCTTTGCTTCCAGAAGATGCTGGGTTAAACGTTTACTGCTTAAGTATGAGCTTCCATTTCGGTCGATCACGGACGTCCGCTTCCTGGGCTCGAATACGTTTTGAGATCATCTTTCACCACTTGCTTCCAAATCTTCCTGCTCCTCTTTTGCCATCTCCATCCATCCACATAACTTTTCTGATCCACTCTGTCTCATCCCTTCTTACCACGTGGACAAACGAACGTGGTCTTTGCCTTCTCGCGATGTCTGTGATGTTCTGAAGACCCATTGCTTTTCTGATGCTGTCATTCGATTTCCTGTACGATAGTCTGACACCACACATCCACCTTAGCATTCGGATCTCCACACGTTCAGGCATCTCATGAGATGAAAGCAACGACCATGACTCGCAAGTCGCAACCATAAATCATGGCTTGTCGTCACACAGACTCCATATGCACAACCCTTGGTTCTCAAAGATAGTCCTTTGGACGTCAAGAAGGATTGCAGTTCATGGAATTTATGCTATCCGCATCTAATTCGTGACACTACTGCTGACTCAACACTTCCAGAGCTATCCAGGACGTCCCCAAGGTAGGAGGAACTGTTCATACACTCAAGGCGAGCTCCTTCCATCTCGAAGGCGGTACTGTTCATACAATCAAGGCGAGCTCCTTCCATCTCGACATATTTGGTTCTGATATACATGCTCGGCAAACGAAGTTGGTAGCTCTGCTCAAGCTTCCCTTCACTTTGCTGCATCTCGCATGCATCCGCCTCGCGCAGGAAGTACACCGAATGGATTTACTTCCGACCTCAATACCACACAACCCACATGACCATTTCATTGTTCGGTATTTTCTTTCTATCACATCTCTTGTCCGCTGACAACATGTACTTTGCTCTTTCCTGTGTTCATCTTCAGACCTGTCGATGACAGACTTGTTTCCCAGGCGGTAACTTTTTCTTGGAGCTCGCTCTCTGTAGCAGTCATAAGTAGAAGGTCATCAATCAGCATGCAACAGCTCTCAGGGCAGATCTTTTCTTACAGAGCTGGAAACAGTATTGATGACGATAGCAAAGAAAAAGGGACTCAGGACGGAGCCCTGATGCACACCAACATTAACCGGGAAGCTGTCACAATCTCCAAAGGATGTTCGTACTAGTGTTTGGAATTCCCGGGACAATTTCAGATCCCGGGAATTCGGGACAAAGCTTCTTCGAATCCTGGGATCCCGGGATTTTTCCCGGGACAAACCGAAATTCCCAAAAAGTCCCATGTTGTTGGCAATTTTGATAGCTCGACTATTTTCTAGGTGCATTGGAAGGGTTTGTATTTGCCAATTTATTTTACTGGTGGCTATTTTCGAGTTGTATTGGAAAGGTAATAGCATTTAGAGACACTTTAATTACGGTACCGTACATTTGAGATGCAATTAATCAAGCAAGCTTTTTAATCACGATTAATGCCTGGGAAAGCTGTATTGTCAAAATTGCTAACTGCTACAGTTGCTTACTGATAGAATTATTTCCAATTTTGGTACAAATTCTGCGGTAATTCTTGTACGGTGCCGTTACAAAGTTACGAAAGTAGTTAGTAGGCCTATTGACTTATGAACCAGTTGTGTTTGATATACATGTAATTAATTATATTAGACCTAGGCCTACATGTACCTCATACTACATGTATCCGGTGGACAATTTCTCTAAATATATATTTAAGGCTCTCATTTCAAATCCTTTCAGAGTTCTTACCAAAATGAAATGATAAATCTCTTATTCCCCATTAAGACACCAGCGTCTGTTTTTGGTCTGCACTGTCAATATCATGATGGTAGAGCATTCGCCTAGATAGCGACTGTCTGGGGTTCGAGTCCCTCTCCTGACATCAGTTTTTCGAGGTTAACTGTCTCATACATGAACTGTACAAATGAATTTCGGAGCAATGAAAACAACAAATCACTGGGTAGATCATGAGAATTGTGCTTATAAGAGAATCGGAACAAAAAACAATCGAAAAGAAAAAACACACAAAACAGTCCAGTTTAAAGCTTCATTGGTTGGAGATTACAAACAATGTACGAACTTACTAATTCAATTACACAATATGTCTCCTAGTCTCCTGTCTAATGTTGCAAAGTAGACCTACTTGCGTTTAGCAAAATAGTCTTTCAAAAAACACAATGCGTTTATGGAGTTGTCTGACAGTCGGTTACGAACACGCGTGACGAAGTTGCTTGCAATTGTAAACGCTCTTTCACTGTCAATCGAAGTTGTTCTAATCGTCATCAGATAGCTATATAGACTTTCCAAGTTTGGCGTTCGTTTCCCCGTCGCTTCGTAGACTGTGAACTCTTGATTGAGGGATTTGAAGCCTTGAAATTGGTTGGAATCTTGGGGAGCTGCCTTCATGGAAATTGAAATAGCTGCCTCTAACGCACTGGATAACGAGCCTTCAGCTACCGCACAGTCTTCTCGGACAGTGGTGCCATGGTCTTCTTGTTCATCATCAACATTCTCACTTATTGAGAGCCGTGTTAACGACTTTCCCAATCTCACCATGGCCTTCTTAGACGACATTTCAAAGAATGTGTCATTCTCCTGTTCATCAGATCTGTGTAGAAATTTGATCAGAGAAGTGATGTCCTGCTGTCTTCTTTCACTCAAGCGATGTCGCAGTGCCGTGTATAGCTCCTGACTTATTGGAGATGTTTGTTTTCCCAATACGTCGAATAAGAATCGAAGAATTCCATCACTTTTGAGTAGATTAGTATCACGTCTACTCAAGCCATCCACGCACATACGGATTGGTGCGAGAGCATCAAGCAACTTCTGCAACTTGACATGGTCTTCCTCCAATTGAAACTTGCTCGACATTTTCAGATCAATCAATGCTTTTGTGACACAGTCCCGAAGAAGTAAATATCTGGCCAGCATCTTCTCAAGGGAATTCCATCTGGTTGGACAGTCATGAAGTAATTCCAATTCCTTCCCTTCATGAACAAGGACGTACTCTTGCAGAGTGTTATTTCGCACCGGTGACTTTCTGAATATCTTGACCGTTTCTCGAAGCTTCTTAAGGAGAGCTTTCAAATCATCTCTCTCAACTGGAAGTGAAGACTGAGAGTCATCATCGCCGGTATCCATCTCATCGTCGTCATCACAATCGCTCATCTCCTCAATGCCATTTTCTGTCGTCGCACTAGATTTGTATAACTTATCAACAACAGCAAGATGAATAGCGTGATTGAAGCACAACTGATGTTCAGCCGGTGAAATTCTGCCGAACTTCAGCATCACTGAGGCGCGTCGGTTGTCGAAGAAACAATATGTGATGAGAAGGACAATCCAAAGTCTTCCAGTCTCCCTTCGATGAGTGACACGGCTTTTTCAGCGGGACAGGAATTTGGAACACGAATTAGTACGAGATTATTCATCATCCCAGCCTTGTCGTGGACGTTGACATTCATATACCGACGATTTCTTGTACTGGTCCATTCATCCAGGGTGATTGAGAATCTTTCTCCGTTCGAAACTTTGTCGGCGATTTCTTTCTTGACTTCAGCGACGACCGCATGATGATATTCGATAATCAGTTTCATAACAGTCTTTTCACACTTTGGCGGCGTATATCCTTGTGCAGAAATAGAATTCCGAATGAACTTGCTCCTTGTGATTGCGCGTATTGAAATGCCGTCCTCTGCTGCTAGTCTTGCCAGTATTTCTGCTAGTGATGATCGCTTGGCAGACATGAAAGCTCGATCTAGAGTTTGTTGCTTCACTTTCATCCTCTGTGACGGTTGATCAGTCATGTCTTCATCAGCTTTGAGTTTTTGGGGCACAAGCTCACGATGAATGTTCTTCAAATGTCTTAGCAAACCGCTAGTCGATGATCCTTTGCAGCCGATAGAAGCTTTGCAAATATTGCAGATGGCCTTCAAGCCAGTATCGTCTTTCGTAAAATAGTTCCAGGCGGGTGAATCCATGGCTTAGACGTTGCACTGCACTGAACTCTCAACTCGAAGGAGTAGTTTATATACTACGGGCATTCTTCTTGAGCGCTAACACCAAAATCAATTTTCATCTCCATGGAGATGGGAGAAGGAAGGAAACGGTGACAGTCATCTGGCTTCTTGCGCAAGCCTTGCGGTAGCAGTCACACACACAGAATCATAGCACAGAAGTGGCACAGAATACTGTAGTCACACCCAAGACGTCACACACGATCACTCAGTTCTAACATCATGCTATCATACAATTCATACTCAGCAACAGTGCAACACATGAGTCATTCTGCCGAATGACGCGGCGAAATATGACCTCAGACAAGGACTGCTAATATATTTAGACGTCCTTGCCTCAGATGAGACGACAAATGTACTATGCATAATCAGAATAGCTAGCTTTTGTGCTATGTACTACGCAGCTTACGGTGCTACTTACTAGCCTTTTACGACTCTATACAGACTATGTAGCCAATCATTAACTAAAATATGATAAACGCAGATTCGCACAACTACTATGTAAGCTAATAACTTCTTTTTCAAGAAAATTGAATCCCGGGATTTCCCGTCCCTGTTTCCCGGAATTCGGGACAAGAAGAATACGCCGGGATCCCGGGATCCAAACACTAGTTCGTACAACCGTAGTGATGTTCAAAACAGTTTAGCGGAAATAATTTGGACACGGCATGTACATTTTTTCACATTTCCACAGTTTTGTATTTTAGTACAAACGGTTCGAAGTGCATTATATCATAGCTGTTTCTTCCATATTCAATCCCTTTCACAAATGAGTTACTTAGATCCTGATCTCATCTTCTTGCGTTTTCGCTTTAAGCGACAATCTATCTTCTTGCGCCATTTCCTCGCATTGTAGAAGATTGAGAATAAAGACTTCGTTCTGATGGTCCTCAAGGGAGTTGGAATGACACGCAATTAAATTATCTCAAAACTACACATGAATTATGAACTACGAAGTGTTTGCTCAAATCACTGTCTCCTTAATGGAACACGTGAGTCGAGTCTGTCTCTTCGATCAACTAATCGGTAGTGCTACCAAACTTGAAAGGAAGCATGATTGTCTACCAGCAAGGAATGTTTGATTCTATTCACCATGCAAGTGGTTCTTAGAACATTAGTCAGTAGAGGAATCATGCAGTTTGTTTTGCATGGTCGACAACGGTATCAGGAAGAGCTCGACGCAGTAGAAACAACGGAGTATGATGGAGTAAATAGGTGACAATAGCGGAAACGCTTGTGGAATTCACAAATTGGACCAGTAACTCCAGAGTTACTCTTGAGCAGTAACTCCAGAGTTACTCTTGGGCAGTAACTCCAAGAGACTGCAGCAAGCGAATAAGGTCCTTTCTTGATATTGATATGGAAACAAAAACAGCAAATGAAATGTTCACATGTTTCCATTTCGAATCGAATATGATTATTAGATAATGAAATAGTGTGCACGGATGAAGCACAATTTAAATCGTTAAATCATCACATTTAAAAAATGTTTAATTAATTACTGTTCAATGAGTTTTGCATGCAATGTTAAGCATCATTAATGTCAAAAGTAAGTATCGTTAGCTAAAACATTTGAAATGAATGTTTTGCCACTTATCCAGTACCACAAAATGTATTTTCTGATTTTAAAAATATGTGAATAAAAATTATTCATGCACAGCGAAAGAAGAACCTTACGCGTATTAGGTCTGATGTTAGTCATAATGAGTTGAGACATTTGCATAGTGCTGCGATTTAGGTCCGAATTTGGCCCGAATACCCGAAATCCAGACATCATGTCCGAAAATATGCAGGTGAAATGATGCTCAAGTTTTTTGCTGGTTTTATTCTTACATTAATGCTCTCCATCACGCAGACAGATGCAAATGTAGCAAATAGTGAACGGAAAAGAACTGATATAGCTTACTTTCTCTAGTGTACTGAGCTGGTGAGCACAGAATTTAAAAAGTGATCGGCCAACTAAGTCAGCGAAGAAAAACGTTAAGTGAAGAGGAATTGAGTGAACTGAGAAAACGAACTCGTTCGAATGCTTTAGTATGGGCTGCATGAAAAGAGGAATTTGAACAGCAATCGGCAAAGATATTGATGGTTCATGTTCCACATTTTTTTAATGTCCTTGCACAGTCCCAGCTTTTAAGATATTCTTGGTCCCGCTAAATCAAAATTAGCTTTAACCAAGAAGTTTCTGCATATGAAATCAAATATGACCTACATTCATGTGCAGAAAATTGAAATTACACAGAAGAATATAGTTTTGATTATTTGTAAGTTATCTGTTGCATTTTATACTTTCTATGTAAAATGTTGCTCGTTTATTCAAAAAAACTATGAGTAGATCTTTGCCTACCAATGGGAGTTCCGGTTACATCGCTAAATACATCATAGTCAAGTCAAGTTGAACAGAATCTACGATCACCTGATGAACCTAATGGAAACAAGCACTTGCTATCATAATGATTTCATCTTAAAATATATCATTGTTGTGTGAATGATTTTGTATGATATTATTTGTACTTGGTTTCTAGTCTTGCATTGAAATTGAATTGGTGAAATTGATCTGTCGACAAAATTCGAATCTGAGATTCTCGTCTGGCTTTTACTTGCCTGTATTATTGTTTATACATTTGCCAATAATTTTGATATCCATGTCACATTCCTATTAATATTCCTGTGATTAAACAGTATGAACATTACACAAGTTAGTAAATTGTTTTCTTTTCTCTATTTTATCACAGGGTAGTGAAATATTGTGAAAATATGACTTCAGTTTATTATCTGGCATCTGTCTGGCTTCTAGAAAGGCGCCAGGTACCAGTTGTATCCCTAAGTAAATCCAAGTTTTCACTGTCTTAATTTTTTCCCAGGTTGTTTCCAGTGCAATCGTTGATAAATATATCGGTGAATCAGCAAGATTGATTCGTGAAATGTTTGGTTATGCACGTGATCATCAGCCCTGCATTATCTTCATGGATGAAATCGATGCTATTGGAGGTCGAAGATTTTCCGAAGGAACATCTGCGGATCGAGAAATTCAACGAACTTTAATGGAATTATTGAATCAGATGGATGGATTCGATGCTTTGGGCCAAGTGAAGATCATCATGGCAACGAATCGACCGGATACATTAGATCCTGCCTTACTACGCCCTGGCCGCTTGGATCGAAAGATTGAAATAGCTTTACCTAATGAGCAAGGTCGTTTGGATATTATAAAAATTCATGCAGCGCCCATTGCTAAACATGGAGAAGTGGGTAAGTGAAGACAAAGAATTGCCGTGGATATATTTGTGTATGGATGGTCTGGGTCCAGGATAGAGCCTCGAGGCAGGGTTGATCAAAACCTGTGTAAAATGTGGTCTTATTTAGAGCACTTATGAATATATGATACTCATTTGAATTCATTTGGCTGATTTATCGTTAAGGTCATGCCTCTGTGTGTGCATTATGGATTTATGGATGTGTCCGATTAGATGAACTGCTCGATGGCTGCGTAAGCGTTTCCCGATCCGATGTCTGAAGTCACATAGCTTTGTCCGATTAATGGATCGAGTAGCTATGAGTGACAAAATATCTGATAGGCGACAAGGTAAAATTAATGAAGCAATCTTGCAAAAAAAGCCGATGATTATTGTATGTAATTTTAATTACCCATTTAATAGCAATCAAGTGTGATCAAATTGACCATTAGTTCCTAAACTGAATGTCTCTTCAGACTAACAGAATTTGTGTATTGCGTCAGTTTTTTGTGTTTCATCAATTCATATATGATAAGAATATAGATAGAATAAAAGTCATTTTCCGTTGTGCAATAAATCATAATGAACCAGACTGTACCATATCCTTATTTTGGAGATTGTGAGTCAATGAAAGTATACCATACCGGCTCCCCATTCAAGAGACAGGCGACTATATTCAGGGATGTGATTCTGCCGGCTTCGCCCCATTGTCTAAGAAAGCAAGGAGCAAAAAGAACATGCTCGTACAATATTCTGTTAGACCCTAGAACTAGAACCACTATTTGTGCACCGATTAGCTTCCACTGCCTTTTCCTTAACTCAATCCGGCGCCCCTTAGCGCCAACCGGTGATCCCTTAGTTTCCACTGACATCCTCTTAGCTCTAACCGCTGCTCCCTTAGTGTCTAGGTTGTTCCAGTGCCCCCTTTGCTCTAACCGGTGATCTCTTAGTTTTCATTGGCACCTTCTCAACTCTAACCGGCGCCTGCTTAGTTTCCACTAGCGCCCCAAAGACTTCCACTGGCGCCCACTTAGGTCCAAACAGCGCCCAGTATTTGTTCCGGCACCACCTCAAATCCAACCGGCGCCTTCTTGGCCTCAACTGGCACCCCCATAGGTTTCACTGGCGCCCCCATATATCCAACCAGCGCCCCCACAGCTCCAATCGGCGCCCCTATAGCTTCCACCGACTTCCACTAGCTTTCACTGACACCCAATGTCTTCTTCTATATGCGCTCCCATAGGTTCTACATAGTGTGCGCTCCCTAAACTTCTATGGCGCCCCCTGTGTTCCATTTGTCACCCTCACAGCTGCACTGGCGCCCCATTGCTTCTGCTGGCACCTCCATAGCTTTGATCGGTTCCTTTGGTTCAGTTGGTGCCTCCTTTGTTTGCGCTAGTGGCCACAAGGTTTTACAGACACACATTAATTTTGACTCCTTTGTGACATGGTCTTCTGCCAAAAACTTGTCAATCGATGTTGATGAAACTGAATGTTTAACCATATCTCCTTCCCCTACCTCAACGACTCCTGTGTGCATTAAGATTCACAATGAAGTTATCGAAAATGCATCTGCTTTGAATATTCTTGTTGTATATTTCTCTGCTGACTTGACATGGAATGCGCAATTTACACACATGTCTAATAAATGCTGTCAAACTTTATCTTTTGTCCGCCGCTTGCGCTATGACAATCCATCTCTTGTTAGCCAGACCTACATTGGTTTCGTTTTCTGCCATATTGCTGATCTGTCATATGTGATCTGCGAATAGTAGAATTTAGCAAATTGGACAAACTCGACCGCGTCGCACGTTGCTGGGCTGGTGTTCATCAATAAAATTGCCAAGACCAAAGACTCACATCCTCACGCTCAGTATTTCGTGGCAAGAGATTCAGCGTCTAGTGTTAGACATCAACGTATCCTCTTCCCCAAAAGAAGAAATTGTGGTCTTTATCGCAAGTCCTTTGTGAATTTTTTGTCTATTTCCTGGGGCCGTATTAATAAAGATAGCACTACCCTAGCTTTTAGTAGCAACTTCCGTATTAATAAAGGTAGCAAAGGGACAGCGCTATGCTAGCACTATGTCTGAGAGCTAGCGCTAGGTTGTCGTATAGATAAAGATAGTAACTATCCTAGTGCTAGCCTAGCACTACCCTAGCGCTATGTCCAAAATCTGGCAAATTCCTTAGCAAGGTCGAGACCTTGCTAGGGATGATGCTAGATTGAATATTTAGAGGCAAAATTGAAGGATATCTAATGTGATGTTTACAGCATGGTAATATTGAGCGCATTGGCTTCAAGATGGTGTGTGATTTTTCTAATTTGAATAAACATATCGAATCATAAATTGCAATTATAAAAGTTATTTCATAACTGAATAAATTTTGCGCTGTAATGGAATTTAAGCGACACAGTCTATTTGTGCATTACACTTTTGCACTAGACGTCCTGATAAATGGATAGTTATTTTCAGCATTTAGACAACCAATATTCCTATTTATGAATTTCACTTAAGGACGACAAAATAGATTATCATTGATACTAATTGCTTGCGTATGAGTAATACAACGGTGCAAAAATTCCGTGATTTTCATAGCTACTGAATTTACTGAATCGTGGGCTTGCTATTTTAGAATCTCAAGCGCATTTTTTAATGCCCATGCAAACGCATTTCAAACTGCTTGACATTCATAATCGTTAATAAATTTGTATGATAATGAAATTGTGATGAAAAAGTGTGCTTAAAATTGCTAAGTAGTCGAATTGTAATTTTTTCTCTCCAGAAAGCTTTAGAAAGTAATTCAGAAATAATTCAGAATAATGCAAGAAATTCAGAAAGTAAGAAGAACACTCCCAATCAATACATCTGACACTGCCAATGATTTGATCAAAAGCATTCAAGATAGGAATTACAATAATACATCATTATTTTATTTACATGTAGTGACTTGATCACAATGCAATAGGTCAGACAATTCGAGCGATCTATTTTCCGATATTTCATTCTCGGATTTTGACGCATGCTTTAAATTCATAATTAGAGTAATCATAGCATGAGAGGATCCCACTGCTCAGATGTTAATTGTTAAGAATTACTGTCCAATACCTACCAAAATAATGTGACTGAGACTACACATTGAGTTGGATTGCCATTGATCCATCGTGTGCGGTAGGACTTACTTACTTTACTTACTTTCTCCTTTTAACGTCTGCTTTTCCTCCTTGGTGAGGGTTGGACGTGATGAGACTCCTCCAACGGGCGCGGTCCTGTGTGTCTTCCACTGTCAGCCTCAGCTCCTTCATGTCTTCCTGGATGGTCTGCAGCCATGATCTTCTTGGTCTGCCACGTGGCCTGGGACCTTCGACAGCCACGTTGAGCACGCGATGAATCGGCTCTTCCTCTGTCCTCCGTTTCACGTGCCCGAACCACCTCAACCTGCGTTCTCTGAGTACGACCTCCAGCTGTTTGAGGCCGCACCTGCCTGCTACTTCAGCGCTATCAACTCGATCGGAGAGTGAGACACCGGTCATGTACCGCAGCATCCGTCTGTCAGACGAACGCAGTTGTTGGGCCAGGTGTTGTGTGAGGGCCCATGATTCGGCACCATAGAGCAGCACGGGTCTGATGCATGCGTCATACACGTGTCCACGGCATTTGAGTGGTACGTGTCGGTTCCTGAGGAGACTTGCCAGATCTTTCCATTTGCGCCATGCGGACGCAATTCTCGCTCGCACCGCTCGCTCTGATCCTCCTTTGCAGCTCAACACATCCCCGAGATAACAAAACTCTTTCACTACGTCGATCTCTACACCGTCTATCACACATCTTTCATCTTCGTCGGTACTCCTTGCGTTGTTTACACACATCGAACACTGGAAGTTTGTGACGCCTGTGAGAGAATTCAGTCCACTGCAGCGTTTGTGACACCACTTATCACAGCTTTGGCAGAGAATAGAGTTGGCACCTACGCCGCGACCGCATACACCACAAGGAAACCTTCTTGATTGAAGAGGAGGAGATTCTTCGCTGCCACTGATCAACATCTTCGTCTTTTGGATATTCACTTTCAAACCTTTGCTTTCCATGTCCTCCTTCCATTTCTTGAACATTTCTTCCACTTCTTCCTTGCTCCCGCCTGTAAGGACCAGGTCATCTGCGTACAACATCTCCATCAATCCTCCCTTTCTGCAATCTTTCGTAGCTTCTTCCATTACGAGAATGTAGGAGGAGCGTCATAATTGTGTCACTTACAGAGATGAGAGAACCTTGGCAACGTATTATTAGAAATGTGTCATACACTGTTTCTATACTTCTAAATTTAGCTAATTATGATGTTACATTAAAAATGGGAAGATCATGCCGATTGAAATGAGCCCCATTTCATGCATCGAATTATTCAACCATTATTTATAAGCAAGGATTTATGTGTTTGATGTTTTATCTTCTCTGAATGATAAGTGTCAACAGCCGGGCGGAAAATACGGTAATCGCTTTGATCTCCGACAACCAGCCATGTGTTGTTAACGCCAAGCGCGCGCACATTTACAAATTTTCTCACGAAGTGAGCGTCTAATTGGCAGATTTCTATATTCCACATTTTCGCTACTGGTCGGGCTCTTCATAATCCAGCAAAATTGTAGGGATTGGCTACAAAAGTGGCTAAAATTCTTAAATTTAGCCTTTCAACTCCTAGTAGCAACTTGCCTGGCGCTACCCCTAGGAAATGCTAGCTTTATTAATACGGCCCCGATGCTTGATGTTCATGTCACATACCGCTATTTTGTATTGATAATAAAGTTCGATTATCATTTTATTGTTGTCATTATGAGTGTATACCAGAAACCCAGTCATTATTTTAAAAAAAGTCTTTTCACATAGCGTTTTTAAGGTGTTCCACGGGTCACATTCTGCACCGTGGATTTTGAACGTTCATCCGTTACATGTAGTGTCTCTTGTCTAAATAGCACATGTAATTAACTTCAAGACTTGAAAAGACACCTTGCACACGTACATGGATAATCGCGAGTAAAATTCACTGCTAAATGCTAAATGTTATACTGCATTCATGACTTCTGTTTTTTCTCATAAATCCTGAGTGCGTTAGGCGTACATTAATGAAAGTCGATCTTGAGACGATTTGAGTGTGACCCGTGGGAATGATCAGATGACCCGTTGCAAAAAGCTTAAAAAACCCTGCACATAGACATGATTTTTAATGACAATATCATGACTAGGTTCGCATCGCTTTCTGACTACAACGTCATTATTATGAATAATGAGGCAAGTCAGTGCACTTTGAATTGCAACAACTAAATAGTATAGCTAAACATGAAATTCTGGGACACCATATATTTTCATTAAAATTTGTCTCAGTGAATCTGTATATTGATTATTATTGCAATTGTTTTTTAGATTGGGAAGCTATTGTGAAACTATCGGACGGATTCAACGGAGCTGACATACGGAATGTCTGCACAGAAGCTGGCATGTTTGCCATTCGAGCAGAACGGGATTATGTCATCGAGGAGGACTTCATGAAAGCAGTTCGAAAAATTGCTGACAATAAAAAGTTGGAAACAAAACTTGACTATAAACCGTTGTGATTTCAAGTACATGTTGTTTAAATACATGTAATCCGATTCGCTTTCCCTTATTTCAAAATATGATCAAGATATTGAGAAAGTGATGATAAAAGCTAAAAAAATGATAGTGATAAATAACAGTAAACAAAGTGATTAATGGTTGACAAGAGAAAATAATGTGCGGTTAAGGAATTTCTACATAATTTTTGGATATATTTAATGTTTGTCCTGCCCTAGAAAAAAAGTTTTCTCCACCTGCCAAGCAGGTCTCCTGTGCACTTTTATTGTCGTGGAGTGACGATTTTCTCATTTTGACGCGAATATTATGATGTCTTGCAATGCGTTTAGAAATTGTTCGCAGTTTCATAGACAGCATACCCATATTGTTTGACTGAAGTAAAATGATTCCGTTAACGAAACATCTAACCTGTCATTTTGGCAGATAACCTGAATTGTGGAATGATGCAAATGAAACACCTACATATTATCATGTCACTCAATTAGAAGTCTGCTCTCTACAAAACTTAAGTGACATAATTACACAATGAATTCTGCTCCAGAGCCCTCCTTTACAACTACGCATTGCCGATTATTCGTCAGATACTCTTTGACTTTGACGAAATTGAAGATTTTCATGGAATGACGAAAATACCGTCGTGGAATGACGTTTTGGGTTTCTTATAATTTACTTAATTTTTGTCGCAGTATCGCTATACGATGAGCACATGGAAGTCATTGCAGGACAACTGATGTTATTAGGGTAGTTTTTTCGTTGATATACAGCATCTGGATAATGGTTACTTAATCTTTGGATTCAACAAAACGTCAAAAATAAGTCATTTCACTCATTAGAAAAATTGTGCTCTCTATGAAACTTTTCCTATTAATATAGACACAAATGATACACCAGCCATTCTTTGCAGCTACATGTTGATTAATGCCAGACACAACATTTGAATTGTTATGGAATGACGCTTTGTGTTTTCTTTAAGTTAGCTTATAACTTATATCACAAATTCGCTACAGCTACAATGAATAATAGCATTGAAGTGATACGTGACAAATGATGCTGTCGCAGCTCAGATCATCTGGGTCTTAGTGGTACACGATCTTCTTATGGGTTAGGCATCACTAGGTGACATGCCACGCGTAATTACACATGACCCTAAACATCCGTGGCTATGCGGGACATTGCTGCAACATCTGTTATGAAGTAGGATTGGTCGATGTCCTCTCTCACATCAATCAAATCTCCAAGAAATACAATTAGCACCTGATTGAAATGATCACGCTTTCGTGACGGCCAGCATGCGCACAAATTTGTATTACAGCTGCATGCCGAGCACATGTGATTCTATTTCTGTACCGTCTAGCTCATGTTTTTTTGCTTCAAATTTCCGCACTCGCTCGTATAGTGGACCTTCCCGGTGGAAAAAATCTGTCGGTAAATTGTCGTGCCGACAGTTTTTTTCACCGGGTTGATTCTTATTAGGCCTACCTCTCTTCTTTCACGTGGTCCGACTTTTTTCGATAGTTTTCTTTTAATCCATCTAATTCCCATTTCAGTCAGTGAATCGCATTTGTGTTTGTGGTAGTAGTATCCCGCGAGAAAATAAGTCCGCGGACCCTCGAGGGCCGGCCCACAACTAAAAGACGAGGGCGAGTCCCTCGAAAAGTCGTCAAAAAGCCGAGGGCCAGCCCTTGACTTTCCAAAAAAAAAATGCCACCCCCTTGCGTTGTACTACTAAAAAGTACAACGCAAGAAGGGTGGCAAGTGGCATAAATCTGAAAACTACTGAACCTACCTTAGATTTTTATTCGCGCAGGTCGATAGTGTCACTCCACTAAGTGTTCCATGTACTAATAGAAAAATATTAACACTCTATTAGAACCGAAACATTCGGAGGCAGTGACGTATTCCGCGAAGACTGAAGACCATGACGTCTGAAATATGAAAGAAGGTTCTCAAGATTATGCAATATCATTGTTAGAAATAGCCTATACATCATTACAACTTTAGAAATTGTTTCCTTAGCTGTTGCTTCATAATTTTAGGTTAATGTTTATAAGAAAATGATAATATCACTCACACGGCATAATTGGATGATCATATAACCCTGCAATTATAAAAAAGGAAATATTTGTCTGCAGAGAGGCGATCAGGAGTGTTATAGGCCGCCATACTATCCCAAGCATATGAAACGGATTTCATTAAAAATGTTGTTGGGTTGGCAATAAAATCTCACGAAGACAGACTGAAAAATTGATCGATCGACCAATATCAAATATTACAATTATACATAGGAGGATATTATTACGTTCGAGTTTAAAGCTGATAAAGGACACGGTTGTTTGTAATGTAATCCACTCTGTATTATAGAGATAGGCTTAATCAATAACCGAAGATTTGAGAATTCTTAAATAATTCAGCGCTTTCGTTTCATTTGTTAGATACAGAATATCTACTGAGAACACGGTTGGATGTCTGATGATAATTTGAGAAGCTCTTCGAAATCCTGTTGTATGTAAAGCAAGGGATTATATCAAGACCATGTAGATCGTATCGTCAGGGCAGACTGTACATTGCTAAGTTCCGAAAATTCAATGCATATCAACATGGCTGTCAACGCAGTAGAGATAAAGCGGTAGATGAAACAGGACAGTAATAGCAGAATATCTGTGCACGAATCAGTATAAAAATGAATTTGTACATACAGTCAAAGCTCGATTCAATTCTGGCGACGTGACATTTGACGGGCAAAATCAATCAATACGGCATGCAAAAACCAATGAAACAGATTAACTTAACAAGGACTTTAATTGAATATCTTTAATAAAAGTACAACGGTGTTTCCTACTTATTAAAGATAATCAATTAAAGTCCTTTGTTAACTTAATCTGTTTCATTGGTTTTCACATGCCGTATTGATTGATTTTGCCCGTCTAATGTCACGTCGCCAGAATTGACTTTATCTCATTGCAGCGAACCATCAGTTAGCGCCAACGCTGTCCAAAGTATCTTGCAGTCAAAGCTCGATAATTAAGAGCATAAATACCAGGTTTTCTATCTCTTAATTATTGAAAGTCTGAATTCAAAAGCAACTTATATAAGCCGCCAAATACACTAAAAAATGCCGCGGCCGTATGATCTTAATTGACCGAAGTCTTAATTGTCCGTGTCCGAATTAACGAGCTTCGACTGGATTTACTGTATTCATACAAAGCGATTCGTTTACGATGTCAGTCTGTCCGCACGATTCGATCTGAATGGTCGTGAATTATTGGCTTGCTTTACCTATAGTCAAACATTTATAACCAGAGGACACTTTTTACATCACATCTAATTCAAAAGTTATCTGTGTAAATATTTCAATTAATTCAGTGATTGGTATAATGTGTAGTGCGCGTTAACCGCTAATATTTACTAAATTTATCTATCATCACTTCATTCGACTTACCTGATACGAATTTCGTTTGATCAATAATCCATTCCATCAATATTTTCGGCTCAGGATATTCCTCGCATTTTCTATATTGTAATTTGATTTATAATCTATTGATAAGATCAATCAATTTACACAGCGATGTCCACAGGTGTCAGTCAGGCAGCTCGAACAAGACACAAATGAAACGTCTAGATTATTCCGCGCTATTTCTCTTTGTGAAATGAAGCGATGACCTCTATTTCAACCCTCGAGTTGAAATATGATCTTCTAATTGCGCTGCGCTATCGAAGGCGCACGAGAATGTTATCTGTTATCGGGCTGGACTGGACAGAGCGCGCTTCTATTAATAGAATTCTCTCTCCCTTCTCTCCCTCACTGTATAACAGGCTTGAAGCGACCGAGATATTATGCAACACTCATTGAGGATTCTTCCATTCATTCACAATTTAATGAATGAACAATAATACAACTTGCAACCTTGATTGACGAAAAAATTGACAAGCATTGAATTCAGGCATAGTCAGAATAATGGTCAGAATGATATAAAGAATGATATGAAGTTCAGGGTAAGTCAAGAATTTTGAGTAGGCTAATTACCTGCATTGCCATCGATGCGTCATGCAAATGTATAAAGTATCGCAACCAAAAATGTTTATCGCAACATTTCACGATTGAATTCATCATGTAGCGAAAATCACTGAGAGAAATGAGAGCTAAGGTTATTTATTCCAAGGAAAAACTTGCCTAGATATGCCAGACAGCCGATCGATGACAGTTTTGGACCAGTCCACTAGCATCAGAGATACGTTTTTCTTAGAAATCACAACAAATTCGCTGATCAATGTGTGTGACAACTCTGGGGTCGTTCTTATTCAAAATTAGAGCTTATGTGAACTTAAGGGCCGACCCACGACCACCGTCAAAAAGATAACCGTGAAAATTGGGGGGCCAACCCTCGACTTTAAGAGATCACATTTCACGTCATTTTTTGAAGAGAATGGTCGCAAATTGACATGATCATGCATTTTTACTTCCAAATAAGCCATTTTCGAAAAAATTGTTGGCCCCCATATTTTCACGTGGCCCACGACTTTTTGACGAGGGGCCCACGACTCATTTTCTCGCGGGTATGTGTTTATTCCTTTGAAATGGAAATCATGCATTGCAGATACACAGATGAAAAATAGGCTACAGGGCTTGTACAGTATACAGAAGACATGCACAGTAGCTGTAGGAAATACATTAGTTAGCATATTTCTGCTAGGTTATGCAAAATAGAGCATCTGGGAATAGGCTAAATGACAATTGGCGTTGTTGGGTTCTTGAAAAGGGGATAGAGACAGCGAGGGAATGTCGGGATCTTGAAAGTTTGGGGGGCATGATTTTATGCAATAAATGTTTTGGTTCTAACATTTTTCTGAAAACTGTTAGGGCAGATCTTTCCCTTCTTAGGGATAGGGGGGTGAAGCTATCACAACTGCACTTTGGTCCGCAAATAATTTTGTGAGAACGTCGCCGAACCTTTTCCAATTTTTCAACATTAAGCTGGTTCAGTCCAACGAGGAGGGCAGCATTGTATTCAAGCGTTGAAAGGACAGTAGCAATATAAATCTGAATGAGTTGGGACACAGAAAGGCATTGCTTTAATCGCTTTATGACATAAAGACGCTGGTTGGCACGTTCGCATAAATTGTCTACAAAAGTATTCCAAGATAGATTTGAGTCATAAATGACTCCAAGAATCTTTATACTATTTACGAAATGAATATCACGAGGCACTAAAGAATTCTGACTTTTAGCGATAAACATGCATTGGGTTTTTTCACAATTTAGTACTAGTCCATGTGAGTTACACCAGTCTTTTAAATGATTGATTTCGTCTCGAATTTGGAGTTCGATATCAATGGAACGGAAGGCAGGTAGAACAATCACAATGTCGTCAGCATATTTAGAAGTCAAGGCATGTGGGTGTAGAGCTTTGAATGATCTCATATGGGTGCAGAAAAGAAAGGGAGAAAGTTTTCCTCCTTGCGGAATACCTGAAGTAACTGGGGTGGTAGAGCTCGTACAATGTCCTAGCTTCACATATTGATGCCGGTTCACGAGAAGATCACTGCACCATAAAATAAAATCCTTGGGAAGATCAGCCTCGATTAAGGAGCTGATAAGACTCCCATGATTAAGACGGTCAAATGCTTTGGACATGTCGAATGAAAGTAAAGCGACACCAGTACAATACAACTCGTCCAATGATAATGTTGTGAAGTCGTGAATGCGGATGTTTGCGTGAAGCGTTGAGTAAGACGGTCTAAAACCAAATTGGTCGGTACCGTATGCGTCAATGAGAGTTGGCTTGTGGTAACGAGAGAATGTACGCACTTATGACGAGTTTGGAATAGCCTATTAAAAATAATTGTCAGTAAATCGTCAATTCATTGAGGGAATGAAATTGAGCTAGAAAATGTCGAGCGCATGAGATATAATTCTTTCAGCGCACACACCTATGACAGCTTCTAGTCATCAGTCGTCTGTGGCATGCACACTGTCATTTGAGTTTTACATTTGGATGACAACAGTAGTAAGCAAGTGACAAACACTCGACCGGCGCCCCCCCCCTCTGGAACGGCAGAGTGTCGTGGTCGGCCGTCGTGGTCGGCCGCCGTGGTGCTTCGGGTCTGAGTCCCACCCTCCGCTACTGGAACGACAGGTGAGGATTGTGGATCTGTTCGTGGTGTGGCCGGCGCAGGTGGGTTCCTACGTTCCACAACCCACATGTTCGCGGGGGGGGGGGGGGGGGGGGGGGTATGCCCCCCCTCCTACTCAACGACAGAGTGTAGACTCGGATGGAGGTGCTCTGATGGGTGCGACGGACCGGATAGACCGCCTAAGTTGGACGTGGTTGGCCGAGCCGCTTAAGGTGGGTACGTGTGGCGACCTGGCTGAGGTGGTCGTGGATGTGAATATGGCTGCCAGATTTGGAATCAGCGCTGAAATTCTGGCATCTGTATGTAGGGTGAGGATTTCAAGCAATTTGGTTGAAGAAAAAATATTTTCTTCCAACTTTTTTCGAAAAAGACAGAGTTACGCTATTTGGACGTTTTGGAGTGTAGCGCCCTAAACGAAGAGGTCTATATCGATGAGAAGATACGGAGGCCCAGATTCGGAATCTAACGTGAGAATTGTTGGGTTAGGAAAGGATGTTTACCAGACGAAATCGAGAGAAAAAATTTTCGCGTGACGTCCCCCACCCCGGCCTCTGACAGCTGTGCTTCGATTATTGGCTTCCCAGTGGACGGATATTTGTCCGTGGCGATAGCTCGTTTGATGGGGAGCTAAGAGTGAGGAGCAATTCAGTGAAAAAAAGAAATTCGGCTTGTTCCTATCTGTCTTCGTTTATGGATGTGATTACGAGCACCATTTAATGATTATGGGACATTTGGTGAAAAAACGACAGAGTTAGACATTTGGGACTTTTGTGGCTCTTAGCTTTCAAAACGAATGCATGCGGATTGGAGAAACAGAATTTCCAGATTCTCATATTGGAATGCAGCGTGAAATTACTTTATCTGTATTAGGTGAGTTTCATGCTCGAATCGGAGAGAAAAAAAGTTTTCAGACTGATTTCTTCGAAAAAAGCGACAGAGTTTAGAATTTGGGACGATTTTAAGTGTGTTAGCGTCCCAAACGACGAAGCATCGGATGAGAAAACGGAGGCCAGATTCGGAATCTACGTGAAATTTTGGGTTAGGAAGGATGTTTCCAGCGAAATCGGAGAGAAAAAATTCTCTCTGACGTCCCCCCCCTCTGGACAGCTCGCTTCGATTTTGGCTTCCAGTGGACGGATTTTGTCGTGCGATAGCTCGTTTGAAAGCTAAGAGTGAGACAAATTCACTGAAAGAATCGGCTGGTTCCTATCTGTCTTCGTTCAAAAGTTCGAGCGGTTACAAGATTTTAGGTCGGAGCTCGCTTACCTGAAAAAATCCTAAGTGTCAGAGTGACTTTGTATGGGTAAAATTTTGAAAATTTTCCAAAGTGTGGAATTTCGACCTGGGACCGTCACCAAAACATTTTTCATCAAATTCTGAAATTTCACTGACGTCCCCCCCCCTCTGGAACGGCAGAGTGTCGTGGTCGGCCGCCGTGGTGCTTCGGGTCTGAGTCCCCCCCCTCTGGAACGACAGAGGTTGTGGTCTGTCGTGGTGTGCCGGCCAGGTGGGTGTTCAAGTTCACAACATGTTCCTGACTCCCCCCCCCTCTGCAACGACAGAGTGTGAGACTCGGATGGGGTGTTGGTCTCGTATGGGTTGACGTGGCCGACCGCCTAGGTTGACGTGGCCGACCGCCTAGGTTAACGTGGGCGACCGTCTAGGTTGACGTGGGCGACCGTCTAGGTTGTCGTGGATGGTGAAATGGCTGCCAGATTCGGATTCAGCGTAAAATTCTGCATCGGTAGGGTGAGTTTCAAGGCAATTGGCGAGAAAAAAATTTTTCTTCAAAATTTTAACAGAGTTAGAATTTGGGACGTTTTGGAGTGTAGCGCCCAAACGAAGCATCGGATGAGAAAACGGAGGCCAGATTCGGAATCTACGTGAAATTTTGGGTTAGGAAGGATGTTTCCAGCGAAATCGGAGAGAAAAAATTTTCACTGACGTCCCCCCCCCCTCTGGACAGCTTGCTTCGATTTTGGCTTCCAGTGGACGGATTTTGTCGTGCGATTGCTCGTTTGAAAGCTAAGAGTGAGACAAATTCAGTGAAAGAATCGGCTTGTTCCTATCTGTCTTCGTTTAGATGTGAGACGCCATTTAAGATTTTGGGACATTGGCGAAAAACGACAGAGTTAGAATTTGGGACGTTTTGGGCTGTAGCTTCAAAACGAAGCATCGGATTGGAAAACGGATTTCTGATTTGGAATCAGCGTGAAATTCTCTATCTGTATGGTGAGTTTCAAGTCAATCGGAGAGAAAAAATTTTCAACATTTTTCGAAAAAACGACAGAGTTAGAATTTGGGACGTTTTGGTGTGTAGCGCACAAACGAAGCATCGGATGAGAAAACGGAGGCCAGATTCGGAATCTACGTGAAATTTTGGGTTAGGAAGGATGTTTCCAGCGAAATCGGAGAGAAAAAATTTTCGCTGACGTCCCCCCCCCCTCTGGACAGCTTGCTTCGATTTTGGCTTCTAGTGGACGGATTTTGTCGTGCGATAGCTCGTTTGAAAGCTAAGAGTGAGACAAATTCACTGAAAGAATCGGGACTATCTGTCTTCGTTTAGATGTGAGACGCCATTTAAGATTTTGGGACATTGGCGAAAAACGACAGAGTTAGAATTTGGGACGTTTTGGGCTCTAGCTTCAAAACGAAGCATCGGATTGGAAAACGGATTTCAGATTTGGAATCAGCGTGAAATTCTTTATCTGTATGGTGAGTTTCATGTCAATCGGAGAGAAAAAATTTTCAACATTTTTCGAAAAAACGACAGAGTTAGAATTTGGGACGTTTTGGTGTGTAGCGCCCAAACGAAGCATCGGATGAGAAAACGGAGGCCAGATTCGGAATCTACGTGAAATTTTGGGTTAGGAAGGATGTTTCCAGCGAAATCGGAGAGAAAAAATTTTCGCTGACGTCCCCCCCTCTGGACAGCTTGCTTCGATTTTGGCTTCCAGTGGACGGATTTTGTCGTGCGATAGCTCGTTTGAAAGCTAAGAGTGAGACAAATTCACTGAAAGAATCGGCTTGTTCCTATCTGTCTTCGTTCAAAAGTTAGAGCGGTTACAAGATTTTAGGTCGGAGCTCGCTTACCTGAAAAAATCCTAAGTGTCAGAGTGACTTCGTATGGGTAAAATTTTGAAAATTTTCCAAAGTGTGGAATTTCGACCTGGGACCGTCACCAAAACATTTTCCATCAAATTCTGAAATTTCACTGACGTCCCCCCCTCTGGAACGGCAGAGTGTCGTGGTCGGCCGCCGTGGTGCTTCGGGTCTGAGTCCCCCCCCCTCTGGAACGACAGAGGTTGTGGTCTGTCGTGGTGTGCCGGCCAGGTGGGTTCACGTTTCACAAACATGTTCGCTGACTCCCGCCGCTTCCCCCTCTGCAAACGACAGGTGTTGAGACTCGGATGTGTTGGTCTCGTATGGGGTTGACGTGACGACCGCCTAGGTTGACGTGGCCGATCCGCCTAGGTTGACGTGGGCGACCGTCTAGGTTGACGTGGGCGACCGTCTAGGTTGTCGTGATGGTGAAATGGCTGCCAGGATTCGGATTCAGCGTAAAAATTCTGCATCGGTAGGGTGAGTTTCAAGGTGGGCCGACTGAATTGGCGAGAAAAAATTTTTCTTTCAAAATTGTCTTTTATTTTTAACAGAGTTAGAATTTGGGATCGTTTTGGTTTTGTGTAGCGCCCAAACGAAGCATCGGATGAGAAAACGGAGGCCAGATTCGGAATCTACGTGAAATTTTGGGTTAGGAAGGATGTTTCCAGCGAAATCGGAGAGAAAAAATTTTCGCTGACGTTCCCCTCCGGCGGGGGGGGGGGGGGGGGGGGGGGCCCCCCCTCTGGACAGCTTGCTTCGATTTTGGCTTCCAGTGGACGGATTTTGTCGTGCGATAGCTCGTTTGAAAGCTAAGAGTGAGACAAATTCACTGAAAGAATCGGCTTGTTCATATCTGTCTTCGTTTAGATGTGAGACGCCATTTAAGATTTTGGGAGATTGGTGAAAAAACGACAGAGTTAGAATTTTGGACGTTTTGGGCTGTAGCTTCAAAACGAAGCATCGGAGAGCAAAACAGATTTCACATTTGGAATCAGCGTGAAATTCTCTATCTGTATGGTGAGTTTCAAGTCAATCGGAGAGAAAAAATTTTCAACATTTTTCGAAAAAACGACAGAGTTAGAATTTGGGACGTTTTGGTGTGTAGCGCCCAAACGAAGCATCGGATGAGAAAACGGAGGCCAGATTCGGAATCTACGTGAAATTTGGGGTTAGGAAGGATGTTTCCAGCGAAATCGGAGAGAAAAAATTTTCACTGACGACCCGTCCGCCCCCGCCTCTGGCTTGCTTCGATTTTGGCTTCCAGTGGACGGATTTTGTCGTTTTTTTTTTCTGCGATAGCTCGTTGAAAGGGTCGAAGAGTGAACAAATTCAGTGAAAGAATCGGCTTGTTCCTATCTGTCTTCGTTTAGATGTGAGACGCCATTTAAGATTTTGGGACATTGGCGAAAAACGACAGAGTTAGAATTTGGGACGTTTTGGGCTCTAGCTTCAAAACGAAGCATCGGATTGGAAAACGGATTTCAGATTTGGAATCAGCGTGAAATTCTTTATCTGTATGGTGAGTTTCAAGTCAATCGGAGAGAAAAAATTTTCAACATTTTTCGAAAAAACGACAGAGTTAGAATTTGGGACGTTTTGGTGTGTAGCGACCCAACACGAAGTCCATCGGATGAGAAACGGAGGTCGCTAGATTCGGAATCTTACGTGAAATTTTGGGTTAGGAAGGATGTTTCCAGCGAAAATCGGAGAGAAAAAATTTCGCTGACGTCCCCCCCCTCTGGAAGGCTTGCTTCGATCTTGGCTTCTAGTGGACGGATTTTGTCGTGCCATAGCTCGTTTGAAAGCTAAGAGTGAGACAAATTCAGTGAAAGAAACGGCTTGTTCATATCTGTCTTCGTTCATAAAAAGTTAGTGAGGCGGTTAACAAGATTTTAGGTCGGATGCTCCGCTTATCCTGAAAAAATCCCTAAGTGTCCAGAGATGATCTTCGTATGAGGTAGATGTTATAGTGTAGCAATCGCGCGGCGCGAGGGGCACGCTTCGCTTCGCTTGCTTGCGCTACGCTTCGACCGATTTCACACTTTTTGCGGAGTTTTTTCGAAAAAAATCAAAATTTCAAATTTAGGTAGACTTCAATTTCACAGGCGTGGGCCTTAGAAGGCCGAAGGGCGAAAAATTTAAGTTGTCACAAATATCCGATGTGTGTCATAGAGAGATTTTGAAATTTAGGCAGTAAACGAAAAGTTTAAGTTGCGCGTCAAATGATAACACGTAGTCTCGAATCAATACCAACGAAAGATTGTATTCGAAAATATTTTATTCAACAAGATTTATTCAAGAATATTTCATTTAAAATGGAAGAACACAAAAAGTGATGAAACAAAAGTGGCTAAGTGAACGCTCAAGTAATTATAGTCGTCTTGCGGTTACAACAGATCTATGACACTAGTTCTACTTTAATGGACATTTGAAAAAAATGACATTGAAAAGATTAACATTCGAAAAAATGAATAAAGAAAAAACACTACAAAGATAGAAGTTATAGGTATTCTGAACACAGTATAGAGAATCATCAATTATTTATTAAGATTATGAGCATTATAAAAAACTTAGAAAGATATGGACGAAAGGTTAAGGATGTAACACTAAGGGAATTGCATAGTTGATTGAACAATTTAAGTTAGCTGCTTTTGAGGGCATTGTGTATAGAAATCTTCAGGTGTTTTAGTAATTCCAGTAGTTGCTACAGCTTTAACAGGTACGGGTGTTTTTGCAACTTCACTTGTTACAATGTTAGATAAATCTTTAATAACTAAGAAACGAAAATCATTAAAAACTAAGCATTTACATATTAAAGAAGTCTATGATAAACTACATTACTACTTTCAAAGAGTATGTGATGATAATGTTATTACGTTAGATGAGATTGAAAAATTTGATCTAATAGCTAATGAAGTAAAACAAATATCATTTCAATCACAGACAGAAAAAGTCGATGATAAAAATAAAAAGGATGGCAAAATTTCTAGTGATGCTAAAATTTCTAATGA
>CAJQUW010009507.1:145000-146103 GCA_907163375.1 Prostheceraeus crozeri | reverse complement strand
GTATAAAGATACGGTCCATTCTGTATCAAATTGATTTGACCTTTCACATGGTAAATGTTGCATATCAGATTTTCCATGAACAGCTGCAGAACGATGTCGTAAGAACTGATGAAAATCTTTTGAACAAACTAATACTAGATCATCATCATTTAATTTGCTTATTGCAATATGATTAGATGATTTGATATAAGTCAATGTTGCCACTTGTTTACCATCAACTCGAAGGAGATAATTAAATTTCTTCAATAATGTTTCAGGAGTCATGTTTGTCTTTCTTGGCTTAATCACAATCTTCTTCACCAACGTCTTCTCATTTCTTGGAATAAGATCTACATAATAAGCTTCCTCTCGATATATTAACTGTTTATGACCACTTATGTGGTAATTAACGTTAAAATTATCATAGCTTGTTAAGGCGCTAGCGAGGTAGCCTAAATCATTTCTTAAACTTGGACTTAAACCAACAATCCAATCTTTCTCAACTACATGATGTACATAATTATAATCATCATTGTGCGGAGTAAATTGGACAATATGTTTACACGCTTTATTCAAGAAATCATATATAAACTTTTTACATGATAAGAGATCTTTCTTTGGCCACTGTGGAATGTATACTCGGCACCACTTTTCACATTGATAAGCAGCTGTACGCCTCATATTAATAGTCATCACCTCATGATCAAAAGTATAGACACAGTTGCTATAAACAAGTTGAGTGACACCCACTTCCCAATTTCCATTTAGCTGTTGTGCATGATCAATGGGAGTAGAAAAGAGTGCGGCTCGATTACTAGTAAATCTCTTTGTAGCCGCATTGCTAAGCAAAATATGATAAAACGACATTTTTATATTGCTGATCTGCAACTTTGCATAACATCATGAAGACTTGGATTTTGGACTCTCTACAATATATCAGAGTTGATCGTGATGGAAACGTACATTTCAAAAATTCTCATGGTCATACATCAAGAGGAATTACATTAACATGGCGACAATTTGTCAACCTCAATGATATCATGAGGGATTTGGAATATTTTGAAACATTAAGATTCATCTCCTTGGGTGATCAAGTTTGGCTTCAACATTACAGAAATGAAATT
>CAJQUW010009507.1:0-137500 GCA_907163375.1 Prostheceraeus crozeri | reverse complement strand
TGAGGCAGTTGGATTCATAGCTCAAACCCTAAACATTGTTAGTTACAACTTTGCATGAATCACTGTCGATCACTTAGATGAAAGATGTCGGCACGACGCATCCAAGAGTTCATACTTGAAGGATAACCAGTACATTTAACAAGACACCATTCTTCACCTTGCCGTTTTTTACATCGAATGATTTTCTCTACCAAATATGTTTCACTTTCAGTGACTACCTCAATCTCATCGCGGTAAAAGCTAACCTCAATTTCTTCATTATCGTAATCTTTCAACTTGTAGGAGGTCGGAGAGTCTTTTTGATTAATCCTTGATACTGTAAATACCTCCTCTGTCCAATTCGGAAGGTACCCTTTAGCAAAAACACTTTTCACTTTTGAGATACGAACTTTATCACCAATTTTCACATCACTTTTCACATGAGTGCGTTTACGTGGAATGATTCGCGCACTTAATCTACATTGTCAGCATTTACATCTACTGGTCTGAGTCCAATAGAACGATGGATAGAGTGATTGTAGGCATGGAGTGTATCTTGTAGAACCTTTGTCCAATTTTGTGTCAAGTTGGCAGTAAAATGTCGCCACAAGCGATTTTTTAATGTGCGATTAAAACGTTCAACGAGTGCAGCTTTATAGGCACTCTTTACACTAAACAACTCAATGTCATGCCTCTCAAATAATCTTCTCACATGCTGATTTTCAAACTCTTTTCCTTGATCACTCTGAATTCTTTTTGGAATGCGACCTTCTCGAAAAATTGTTTGGAATGCTTTTGCTACTCCTTTCCCTTCTTTAGTTTTTAAGGGTTGAGCCCACGCATAACGCGAGAATATATCAATGACGGTTAAAATAAAATTATTACCCGAGTTATGTTTTGAAATGGAGGCGACATCGCACAAATCTGCTTGCCACTGTTCATCGATGTCATGAACAATATAATGGCGGGTGCGGTACTTCTTTTTCGCTTGTTTGTGGAGTGTATAGGTAGCCTGACCCTTTAACCATCGTTTCACTTGTGATTGTGGAAGACCACTCGCTTTTGATAATTTCTTGATAGATGCAAATCCTGCCGGATGTTTTACATCATAATAGATTGACTTCAAACGTTCAGTCGATGACGACTGACTCTTTTTCCTCCTTCTCATCTTTTTGTTTTCTTGCCTTTCTACATTTACAACAACTGCAGCATTTAGCTTTAACGGTTTTGCGATCGTGTTCACATTGCTTAGGGGTTTCATTATGAGAGCTGGCGCAGCAAGTGCAAGTGACAACGACACTCACCTCTGGCGGCTCATTACATGGCAAGCAACACATCTGCTTCATATTAATAGTCTGAGAACATGTATTTCCTGGGAGGAGCTGGTTTACGTTTTCCTTTTACCAGTTTTAGTGGCGATGTAGATCTACGTCGAGTTCTTCCTCTTGTTTGCTTAGTGAGTGTGGGAGGGGATGTAGCAGGTGACGCCTTAAACCAATTTGTTGGCATTTTCATCGTCTGAAGCATTGGAGTAGTAGCCACTGTTGAATCAAGTTCTTTCAATGTCTCATTATTCAAAGCAAATTTTGGTACATTATGCTTTTTCAATAGTTTAAGAAAGTATGACCAACCAGGTGGAACATAGCCCTGACGGCGCTTTGTACGTGTCGCATACTGAATCAAGTCTTCATAACGTGAAGCATCAATCACTTTATTTTCATCTGTAATGATTTCTCCTCTATCATTTACATTGAGATGGGGCTCAATACTATTGAAAAGAGATATGGCATGTGCGCGAGATGCTAAAGGTGTAGCAGTCGATACAGAGTCACGCATCTTATTCTTCAAGTTTTTCAATTGCTCAACAGTTTCCGATTGTAATAATACAGCACCATGTGGATCTTTGATGTGAACATTTTGCTGATAATCTATTTCTTTCCTATACATTTGATTTGCAAGAGGTTGCTTTACTTGCTGCATGGCAGTCAATTGTACATATTCATCCTGAGGAATAACAATCATGCGAGAATAAGAACTCATAGTTTGTAGATAATCATGGAAGTTTTCAAAATATCACTTCGAAATCTAAATTCTTCCGGACACTCTTGCGTAAAGTCAATGAATAAGTAACCGTATGGTTTTTCAGTAGCTGCTTGAAAAATTTCAATTAAGGCTTTTGATCCTCTGGGTGCAACTTGTCGCGCTAAAATTTCAAATTGACTTTTATCTCGCGGATTCTTGAAAATAGCATATTAGTGTGTATTCAGGTTTCGTGTACGAGCTTCTTTTCCATCAGGAAACAAATTTTGTGTGATATAGATGATAAAACACCTTTTATGATGTGCTGCACGAGTGAACATATCTGTAACATCTTTTGAATTCTTACTTTCTTTTAATAAATCATCCAATACAACAACATCATTAGACTGAAGTTTATCCACTGGAATAATTCCTTCATGTCGAATAAAGTTGCGACTTTGCAATTCCTGAAACAGCGACGGTTGATAAATACCATAACACCAAATCACTCGATTGATAGGTTCCTTAAACAACTCCCTTCTTTTATCCAATAAATTCAGCGTGAAAACAGTTTTACCTGCATGAGATGGACCTGATACAGTCAGAACTTTATCACATTGAAGTCTGAAATCCATTTTATTACTTTGAGACTCAACATTTGCATAATTAACGCTTAGAGCCAAAGATATTTCCCAATAGGTTGCCCACGGCAGGAGCTATCATTGGAAGTATTGCTGAAAGGAAACCGCCCTTTTGTGTTAGAGTTTTCCTCTTTCTTTGAAGGGCGACTTTAGGATTGGAGATGAAACGCAATTTCGTAGCATATCGCTTAAGTAACTTTCGTTGTTTTGGCGCTAATTTCTTCGTCCTCAACCTCCTCACATGAGAAATAATTTCACAAATGAATTTATCGTTAGCATGTCGTATAGCATTGTATCGCTGATTTGCTTTCATTCGTCGGAGAGCTTGAATGGCTGAAGAAAACTTTGAAGACTTTTGTCTTTTACGTTTCGTCATTTTACCTTTCGCCATTTTCCGTGTTAGTCTTTGCTAAAACCTGTCTTTACCACATTTGCATAGGTACTAACTATTGCAGCATAAGTGACACTCGAAATGAGCAATATCACAGTGGTTACATTGGCAAAGTTGAATGCAATTACGTATGAAACAGCGTTGACAAAATGCATGCTTACATCTCTTGAAGATGCGCTTTTCATTTCCATCCTTTCGCTTACATACATCGCAACACATAGTTTCACCGTTACTGATGTCTATAGCAAGTCTTTTTGAAGATATGAATTTGCTAGCCTTTTCTAAATAATAGACGCATGTACAGAAGGAATATACTTCGAGAGTGAGCAGACATAGCTCGAAAACCAGTTGTGCTACAATCAAGTACCACTGCATTTTCAATTTTTCTTTATGGAAATTTGAATGTGAATATCTGAAATCGCTTCAATCACTAGACTGCTACCATGATGGTTAAATGCGTTAAGACGTTCAGCAATTTTTATCATATGTCTTTTAAAAAATTCTTGGGGGTGATCTACCACTTCCATTGAATAAGAAGCAAAATGGAAAGAGCGACTTTCCACCTCTTCCTTTCCAAAATGACTAAACTTAATTTTCGCAACTAATCGCGCCATGATAATGCTATCAGAGAATGTATTCATTAACTCTAGAAATAGAGTGCTAGCATCATCGACCACTGCTTCGATGTCGGTCTCATCTTTATGCAAATTTATCACATAATCTTGAACAGCTCCTTTTAAACTTTGCCTATGAAAATGTAATGTTCCGCAGTCGTTTGAGAAAGACATGATCGCCCTTTATCTAACCCATCCATTGCATGAAAACAACAACTCTTCTCATAGTAACATTTATTGAATAACGGTAACAAGCATGCATTATAAATCAATGGTTTGAAACAGATAAAATAGATACAGCTGGTAACTATCATACAGCGAGCAATGATAACCATACAGGACTTTGGCAGTGTTGAGGTAAGGAGGAAAGAAGCATTGGTTATGAACGTAGCTACTACAACGAATAGACAAAATAGGAACACACAAATCCTTAAAACGTTTCGTGACTTCATGATAATGTTGATTCACTCTACTATCCCAAGGTGGGAGCAAAATATCATCAATGATTAGATTGGGAAATACTTTCCTCTCCTTACCAGGATTATTACAAAAGATGCGTATAACATTGAAAGCAGCTAACCATCGTTTAAAGTCAATAAGAAGAGCACTCTCACAAGAAAAGCCATAGTCTTGCAAATATTTCAGATTAAGTCCATGAATGTGTTTTCTCGCCCATTGATCAACATTGGGATCGCAGTTGGCATGTTGATGATAGACACTAACAATCTGATATGTCCAATTGTTCATAGCAATAGCACTGAGCTCCTGTACAGGTTCACCCTCACAATCCATAAAAATGATGATAGAAGCCTAAAACGGAAATTACACATCTAAGGAAACGTTCTATAACATATTACAAAATGAAGAATTACATCGATGCTTTTCACGACAAAATACACAAATGATATGATGGCAACGAAGAAGTAAAATGTATCTAATAAGGCCACGTCTACGACACTCAAAGCACATAAGCGAATTGTCATAGGGTAGAGTTAGGAAAGGACTAGTAATTCTCCTTCTTTGATTTGCGTTTTGATGCAGCATTCTTCTCCGACTTGCGCTTCGTACCACTGCTGTTAAGGATTTGATCAATTATGTCGTCCACGTTGGGCGGTTTTGGAATATATAGGATGGATTCCATATGCATGGAGAGAGAGGCTATTTTATTATCCTTGTGCCGACCATAATATAGCCCATTCACTTTGAAAAGGATATCCCAAGTACCTTCTCCGAGCTCATCACATCTGATGGGTATTGATTGATCTCCATCCTTTTTATAATAACTACACCAATGTGATACCGGTAGGCAAATGTGATTACCACCCCAAATCGTTCTATAGGGAGTATCCTTGGCATCTCTCGCCTTCCACTCTTGAGCAAGAGGAGTAGGAATGTCCATATTTAATGTGACGTACTCCTCAATGATATCAAGTTGGCAGCGAATGTACGGACTCACGGGGATCAGTATGTAGTCCCCATACTGATTGTGCATTATCTTGACATCCGTGGAAGGGAGCATTCCCGTTTGGAGTACTACGCTATGATCGTCATAACGCAAGACTTGTTTAAATTTACGCTGTAGCGGTGTAGGATTATGTACCTTGGTTGTTTCTTCCACTGGCCTCAGTTGTAGATGATCTGACCGTAGCGAACCTTGTAACGTTTGACCGCCATTTTGTCCTACTAGTGCAGCAGATGGAGTAGATAAGAAAAAGGAAAAGGAAAATATATGTATATTTTTCAAAATGATGATGCCTGAAAATGAAAAAAGATTGTATTAAGTTTACGTTCAAGGGAGGAGAGGGAGGGAAGTAGCGACTTACCATTTTAGTTGGATAATAGAACAGGGAACTAGAGAGAGAAAATGTGCGTCCGTCACTCGTATGATTCAACGATGGAATGATTCTCACTGTGGAAGGCTCGCTATTTATAAAGAAATGCTTGATTCTCATTGGATGATGATCCTCATTGGACAATAACATCAAGCTGATTCCAAATCTGGCCTCCGTTTACCCATCCGATGCTTCGTTTTGAAGCTACAGCCCAAAACGACCCAAATTCTAACTCTGTCGTTTTTCGCCAATGTCCCAAAATCTTATGGCGTCTCACATCTAAACGAAGACAGATAGGAACAAGCCGATTCTTTCAGTGAATTTGTCTCACTCTTAGCTTTCAAACGAGCTATGGCACGACAAAATCCGTCCACTGTAAGCCAAGATTGAAGCTAGCTGTCCAGAGGGGGGGGAGGTCAGTGAAATTTGAAAATTTGATGAAAAATGTTTTGGTGACGGTCGCAGGTCGAAATTCCACACTTTGGAAAATTTTCAAAATTTTACCCATACAAAGTCACTCTGACACTTAGGATTTTTTCAGGTGAGCGAGCTCCGACCTAAAATCTTGTAACCGCTCTAACTTTTGAACGAAGACAGATATGAACAAGTCGTTTCTTTCACTGAATTTGTCTCACTCTTAGCTTTCAAACGAGCTATGGCACGACAAAATCCGTTCACTGGAAGCCAAGATTGAAGCTAGCTGTCCAGAGGGGGGGGAGGTCAGTGAAATTTGAAAATTTGATGAAAAATGTTTTGGTGACGGTCCCAGGTCGAAATTCCACACTTTGGAAAATTTTCAAAATTTTACCCATACAAAGTCACTCTGACACTTAGGATTTTTTCAGGTGAGCGAGCTCCGACCTAAAATCTTGTAACCGCTCTAACTTTTGAACGAAGACAGATATGAACAAGTCGTTTCTTTCACTGAATTTGTCTCACTCTTAGCTTTCAAACGAGCTATGGCACGACAAAATCCGTCCACTGGAAGCCAAGATTGAAGCTAGCTGTCCAGAGGGGGGGGAGGTCAGTGAAATTTGAAAATTTGATGAAAAATGTTTTGGTGACGGTCCCAGGTCGAAATTCCACACTTTGGAAAATTTTCAAAATTTTACCCATACAAAGTCACTCTGACACTTAGGATTTTTTCAGGTGAGCGAGCTCCGACCTAAAATCTTGTAACCGCTCTAACTTTTGAACGAAGACAGATAGGAACAAGCCGTTTCTTTCACTGAATTTGTCTCACTCTTAGCTTTCAAACGAGCTATGGCACGACAAAATCCGTCCACTGGAAGCCAAAATCGAAGCAAGCTGTCCAGAGGGGGGGGGACGTCAGCGAAAATTTTTCTCTCCGATTGACTTGAAACTCACCCTACCGATGCAGAATTTCACGCTGAATCCGAATCTGGCCTCCGTTTTCACATCCGAGCACTCCTTCCACTCGAAACAACCCATTTTACAACCCAACATTCAGCAGATTGCACGAAAAACATCACACACTATAGCCTCAAGACAAAACCTGGCGGTCGCCCAAGACCACCACGACACTCTGTCGTTCCAGAGGGGGGGGGAGTCAGACCCGAAGCACCACGGCGGCCGACCACGACACTCTGCCGTTCCAGAGGGGGGGGGCGCCGGTCGAGTGTTCGCCGTTTTCTTACTACTAACTAATGAGAAGAGACTAAATGATATTCAAAGGACTATACCAAAAAACACATTGACGAAAAGTAGATGGGCAATGAAGGTATTTTGTGATTGGTTTTTTGATTGGAGAATAAGAATTGATGATGGGATAGACAAAGTTTTGAAAGATGTCGATGAATTTACTAAATCTGACTTAAATTACTGCTTGAAATTCTTTTTTTGTGACATGAGAAAAGGTAATAAAGAAATTTACCCTCCCCAAACCCAGAAAGATATATGTTCAGGAATACAGTATCATTTCAATAATGTGTTGGGTTGGAACATTTCAATCTTCAGCGATAAAGAATTCATTGAATCCCGGAGGACTTTAGATAGTCAGATGAAAATTGCAGCGGAGCATGGCCTAGTTCGTCTAAGGAAGAAGGCTATTGTAATATCAAAAGAGAATGAAAACACCTTATGGGAAAATGGATCGTTTGGAAGCTCGACACCTGAACAATTATTACAAAGTCTTGTTTATTTTTTGGGCCTTCCCTTCTCATTACGCGCCGCACAGGAGCACAGGGATTTAAGTTATGGGGAAAATTCCCAAATTTCCTTGAAAAATGATAATGATGGAAAAGAATACCTATTATATGTTGAAAGGGTATCGAAAAACAAAAGGTTTGGGATAAAAACTGCCAGATATGAACCAAAGATGACAAGACTTTACACAAACGATGATCTATCTAGATGTCCTGTCAATCTGTATAAAAAATATGTATCCCGCAGACCCGAATCAAACAATTTGGAAGGTTGCGAGGCTTTTTACTTGACCCCAATAAAAGATCCTAAAGGCAATGATTGGTATAAACGAAGTCCTTTCAGCATTCATGCGATCCAGAAGGTCACGGGTCGCTTAACGAGCTGTTTAAATTTAGATAGATTTGTGTCTAATACAAGTTTAAGAAGGACTGCTCAGAATCGTCTAATGGCTGGTGGATTACCAAATGAGGTTATTCAGAAAATAACAGGTCATTCAGTGCGAATGCAGACTCAGCATACATTGATGCGAGCCTGTATGAACGAGAAACGTCAAATGCCATCTACTGTCAGCAGTCAAATATTCAACTGCAAGTTCAACAAGAAGCAAAACGTCGAATTGATGAGATCCCTCCGATACGGTTTGATCAATGCACGAATTGCCCTGTTACGATCAACTATAACTTCAATTTTTCCAGTAAACTGAGTAATCCGTCTACATCAAACAACAGTAGATAAGTGACTTTACATTACTTTTTGTTGTTAATATTATTATATTATTGTCATTGTTATTTGTTACAGTAAAAAAAAGTACTAGTACTTTCTATAGAAAGTACTCGATTCATAGCTATTTTACCTTCCCAGGACTATCTGTGGTTTGAAGGGATCGTTGATATAGGACAGAAGGCTATAGATAGTGATATATATATATATATATTTATAGCAACACAAGACACTGTCTAGACACACTATATAAATCAATCCTGAAAAATTATTATTTATGAGATACCACACCAATAATGTCGTTTTGCCATAGATAACTCAAAAATTTTCTCCTATGCATCCAATGTTAAAACCACACCAGTAATGACGGGAGCTCACCCGTAATGACGGAAATAGACATCTACGTATAGGCCCGATATCCAAGCATTTTTATTTTGTCCTGAGGAGAAAACAGTTCAGAGTACATGTGTACTAAAGTAAGTACGCAAGTATAGCACCATCTGTGAATGTCGTCATTTTATTTTGTTTAAGCACTAATTACTATTTACTATGTGTAATTCGTGATTTCACAATGTTTATGTGATTAGTATGCTCTTAAAGTTCCTTTATTTCGTTGATGTTGTAAAACAAGTATCTTTAGTTCTTGATGTTTTCTTATCAAAGAACAACCATGAAAAGTTTAAAATTTCAGTCTTGAAGTCACTCATTCAAAAGTTATTCGAACAAAGTTTTTGTTACCATCCGCTTCAATCTTCATCTTCTTATTTGGTGGGGCTTCACGCAGTACTGAAATAAAGAATAATTTGTTGATTAAATGGCAATTTTCATCAAATAGTCATCAAACTCACTTTCTGTGTGTGATGGTCCGACGCTTGATGAAGTTGAGTTGCAAAAGCTGCTCACCAACATTCTCGAAAAATCCTGTTTTTTGGAATCGCCAACGCGTTTCATGTACCGTTTGACGGAATCTGAGTTTTTGTGCCCCGTGACACATTGGATGTCTTGAACAGCAGCACCATATAGATAGTGATAAGACATCTGTCGTAAGAACGATACTGTCGTAAGAATCAGTAAGAATCATAAGAGAGATCATAATCGTAAGAATCGTAAGAGTCAGACTCTGTCGTAAGAATGACATTGTTCCAAGAGGTTTGCGACCGAAGAACTTACTAAAGAATACTTTGAATTCCTACGAGGCCGAAGAACTGGCAATCAGGCATGGCAGACAGTGGCTACAAGTGGCATTGAATTCTGAATACAATCGACGATCGAGAATTAGTGCATATATCTTTCCTCTGCAAAAACGTGACAATGAACTTCTACGGGAAGCTCAGAGGAAATTAGAGCATACCAAAAGCCATAAGTTCAGACGTTTATTATCAGAAAGAGACACTCTTCCTTATACAAACCGACAAACCCCACAGGTGAATGGTTTCACGAATCTTTCCGAAACACCTATTTCTGAGAAAACGCGAACTTATTTGAATTGTGGTCCTACGTTTACTGACCCCAACGGAACAGTTTCCGATAAGCAATGGATGGAATGCAGTGCTGAACTGGATGCTGTTATTGCTCAATTGAAGAGAAAAGACATTTCTAATGATGCACTTGCTGAATTTTCTGGTGGTATGCGCACCTTACTTCAGAAGTCGTCTGAAATATCTCGTGCTAAGAAACACAGGCCTAATACGCTAACTCAAGAAATCAAAGATGATATCCAAAAGCTACGAGAGGATCTCGTCATACTTCCGACTGACAAGACCTGTAGGCTCGTTGCAATGCCTAAATATCAATATGATAAAATGGTGGAAGAGGCCACAATTGACACTGGTGCTTTTATGGAAGTGAGAGACACGAAACCTGCTACTAAGCAAGTGAAATTCAATTATGCTTTGACCAAGATTTCCAATAAGTACAAACCAAGGAATGAGAAAACTTACAAATGGTTGGAAAATTGTAAATGCTCAGAACCAATTCCTTCAAGTTGTTATGCTATTCCCAAAGATCATAAACCAGGTCCCTTGAAAGGTCGACCAATTGTCGCTGCGTTAGACGCTCCATCTTCAACATTGTCAAAAGAATTGTCAAAATGCCTAAATGATCTTCTTTGTGATGTAGAAGCCCACATTTCGAATACAGATCACTTTGTACAATGGTTGGCATCCTTGAAGCCAGATCCTACGAAAACGTTCAGTCAAGCATCTCTGGATGTTGTCAATCTCTACGGTAGTGTGCCTAGGACAGATGCAAACGGAGAACCTGGTATCTTCACAGTATTGAGACAATTCGTTTCGCGACATTCACACAGAAATGAGATTTTGAGTACTATGGACATCGATCATGTCATGACGCTAGTTTCAATGGCTTTGGAAAATGATTTCGTTCTTATGAATGGTACTACCTATAAGCAAAATGATGGCCTCTCGATGGGAAATTCCATAGCCCCCCCCTCAATTGGCTATAATTTACATGGATTTTGTGGAAAGAAGTATTTTGAGTCAATTACCCCCTGACACTATATGGAAACGGTATATTGATGACGTTTGGATTGTTTGGCCAGCAGAGATCTCCTCTGCGGAACTGTTGAACACGTGCAACTCCGTCTCCAAAGCCATACAATTTACCATAGACCAACCGAGAACCAGCGGCTATCTTCCCTTTCTCGACTGTGAAATACAACAAAGTTTTGACAATACGTTCTCCTCGAGACTTTACACGAAGGAGATAAACAGTGGCTGCATTTTCCCTTGGAATGCGGGAGGACCTATTTTCAAAAACGTGGAATATTGATCGGGGAACTAATTCGAGCAGAGAGACGGTCCACAACCGAAGCAAACCGTCATTATTCCATCGATTTGATTTTTAACAAATTCGTGAGAAATGGATATCCATTGCCATTTATCAAAAAGACATACAGAAAGCTAAGATCTAGAGACAAGCCTAAATCGAAGAAGGATAAAGAAAAGAAAATCCACATGAAAATCCCCTTCATTGATGAAGTCTTGAAACGGAAGATATCCAGCTTGATGAAAAGAACAGGTGTACATGACCTGATGAACATTTGGTACGACTCCGGAAGCAGCTTAAAACGGAGATTCCACCCCCCTAAGGAAAGGCCTCAATGCTCTGCCGATTGCTGTGCATGTAACTTTTCTAAAAAAGAGAAAGATTCCTGTTTTGAGAAAAACCTGATATACAAGATAACCTGCAAATTGTGCTCGAAATACTATATCGGTGAGACATCAAGATTGGTAGGGACGCGCATAAAGGAACACGTAATGTCGAGTAATCCCTCTGCAGTGAAGGAACACTTTGTTTCTGACCATAAAGGACATTCAATGAATATTGAATGGGAGATCGTGCACCGAAATCTGAAAGGTTATGTGAAGAGAAGGAGCTTGGAAAGCAGATACATCAATGATGCTGGTAACCAAGCTATGAACAGACAAGAATCTTTCAACTATATGAACTTTTGCACATCCGCCTCAAGATTTTCTTAATTTTCATGGTACTTTTAATCTTTGTTATCAGTAGAATTTTTAACCTTAACATGTGCTCACGTGATAATTTTCTTTATCGATTTTCTTCGGTCGTATGATGTGAATGTTGTGCTGTACATCTTCATTCGTGCATGATTAAGCCTTTGGGGCGAAACGTCGCACACGCAATAATAATCGCTTGGAAGTACCCGAAGAATCTTTTCTTTTGAACCCTTTATATTATGGAACCGGGTACGTGGAGGACTCGGCCTCAGGGCCATATCACTAACAATTCTGATCTCCATTTGGCAACCAAGATGGCACGATGCAACAGCAACATCAAGTTCTTGAGACTCTGTCGTAAGAATGACATTGTTCCAAGAGGTTTGCGACCGAAGAACTTACTAAAGAATACTTTGAATTCCTACGAGGCCGAAGAACTGGCAATCAGGCATGGCAGACAGTGGCTACAAGTGGCATTGAATTCTGAATACAATCGACGATCGAGAATTAGTGCATATATCTTTCCTCTGCAAGAACGTGACAATGAACTTCTACGGGAAGCTCAGAGGAAATTAGAGCATACCAAAAGCCATAAGTTCAGACGTTTATTATCAGAAAGAGACACTCTTCCTTATACAAACCGACAAACCCCACAGGTGAATGGTTTCACGAATCTTTCCGAAACACCTATTTCTGAGAAAACGCGAACTTATTTGAATTGTGGTCCTACGTTTACTGACCCCAACGGAACAGTTTCCGATAAGCAATGGATGGAATGCAGTGCTGAACTGGATGCTGTTATTGCTCAATTGAAGAGAAAAGACATTTCTAATGATGCACTTGCTGAATTTTCTGGTGGTATGCGCACCTTACTTCAGAAGTCGTCTGAAATATCTCGTGCTAAGAAACACAGGCCTAATACGCTAACTCAAGAAATCAAAGATGATATCCAAAAGCTACGAGAGGATCTCGTCATACTTCCGACTGACAAGACCTGTAGGCTCGTTGCAATGCCTAAATATCAATATGATAAAATGGTGGAAGAGGCCACAATTAACACTGGTGCTTTTATGGAAGTGAGAGACACGAAACCTGCTACTAAGCAAGTGAAATTCAATTATGCTTTGACCAAGATTTCCAATAAGTACAAACCAAGGAATGAGAAAACTTACAAATGGTTGGAAAATTGTAAATGCTCAGAACCAATTCCTTCAAGTTGTTATGCTCTTCCCAAAGATCATAAACCAGGTCCCTTGAAAGGTCGACCAATTGTCGCTGCGTTAGACGCTCCATCTTCAACATTGTCAAAAGAATTGTCAAAATGCCTAAATGATCTTCTTTGTGATGTAGAAGCCCACATTTCGAATACAGATCACTTTGTACAATGGTTGGCATCCTTGAAGCCAGATCCTACGAAAACGTTCAGTCAAGCATCTCTGGATGTTGTCAATCTCTACGGTAGTGTGCCTAGGACAGATGCAAACGGAGAACCTGGTATCTTCACAGTATTGAGACAATTCGTTTCGCGACATTCACACAGAAATGAGATTTTGAGTACTATGGACATCGATCATGTCATGACGCTAGTTTCAATGGCTTTGGAAAATGATTTCGTTCTTATGAATGGTACTACCTATAAGCAAAATGATGGCCTCTCGATGGGAAATTCCATAGCCCCTCAATTGGCTATAATTTACATGGATTTTGTGGAAAGAAGTATTTTGAGTCAATTACCCCCTGACACTATATGGAAACGGTATATTGATGACGTTTGGATTGTTTGGCCAGCAGAGATCTCCTCTGCGGAACTGTTGAACACGTGCAACTCCGTCTCCAAAGCCATACAATTTACCATAGACCAACCGAGAACCAGCGGCTATCTTCCCTTTCTCGACTGTGAAATACAACAAAGTTTTGACAATACGTTCTCCTCGAGACTTTACACGAAGGAGATAAACAGTGGCTGCATTTTCCCTTGGAATGCGGGAGGACCTATTTTCAAAAACGTGGAATATTGATCGGGGAACTAATTCGAGCAGAGAGACGGTCCACAACCGAAGCAACCGTCATTATTCCATCGATTTGATTTTTAACAAATTCGTGAGAAATGGATATCCATTGCCATTTATCAAAAAGACATACAGAAAGCTAAGATCTAGAGACAAGCCTAAATCGAAGAAGGATAAAGAAAAGAAAATCCACATGAAAATCCCCTTCATTGATGAAGTCTTGAAACGGAAGATATCCAGCTTGATGAAAAGAACAGGTGTACATGACCTGATGAACATTTGGTACGACTCCGGAAGCAGCTTAAAACGGAGATTCCACCCCCCTAAGGAAAGGCCTCAATGCTCTGCCGATTGCTGTGCATGTAACTTTTCTAAAAAAGAGAAAGATTCCTGTTTTGAGAAAAACCTGATATACAAGATAACCTGCAAATTGTGCTCGAAATACTATATCGGTGAGACATCAAGATTGGTAGGGACGCGCATAAAGGAACACGTAATGTCGAGTAATCCCTCTGCAGTGAAGGAACACTTTGTTTCTGACCATAAAGGACATTCAATGAATATTGAATGGGAGATCGTGCACCGAAATCTGAAAGGTTATGTGAAGAGAAGGAGCTTGGAAAGCAGATACATCAATGATGCTGGTAACCAAGCTATGAACAGACAAGAATCTTTCAACTATATGAACTTTTGCACATCCGCCTCAAGATTTTCTTAATTTTCATGGTACTTTTAATCTTTGTTATCAGTAGAATTTTTAACCTTAACATGTGCTCACGTGATAATTTTCTTTATCGATTTTCTTCGGTCGTATGATGTGAATGTTGTGCTGTACATCTTCATTCGTGCATGATTAAGCCTTTGGGGCGAAACGTCGCACACGCAATAATAATCGCTTGGAAGTACCCGAAGAATCTTTTCTTTTGAACCCTTTATATTATGGAACCGGGTACGTGGAGGACTCGGCCTCAGGGCCATATCACTAACAATTCTGATCTCCATTTGGCAACCAAGATGGCACGATGCAACAGCAACATCAAGTTCTTGAGACTCTGTCGTAAGAATGACATTGTTCCAAGAGGTTTGCGACCGAAGAACTTACTAAAGAATACTTTGAATTCCTACGAGGCCGAAGAACTGGCAATCAGGCATGGCAGACAGTGGCTACAAGTGGCATTGAATTCTGAATACAATCGACGATCGAGAATTAGTGCATATATCTTTCCTCTGCAAGAACGTGACAATGAACTTCTACGGGAAGCTCAGAGGAAATTAGAGCATACCAAAAGCCATAAGTTCAGACGTTTATTATCAGAAAGAGACACTCTTCCTTATACAAACCGACAAACCCCACAGGTGAATGGTTTCACGAATCTTTCCGAAACACCTATTTCTGAGAAAACGCGAACTTATTTGAATTGTGGTCCTACGTTTACTGACCCCAACGGAACAGTTTCCGATAAGCAATGGATGGAATGCAGTGCTGAACTGGATGCTGTTATTGCTCAATTGAAGAGAAAAGACATTTCTAATGATGCACTTGCTGAATTTTCTGGTGGTATGCGCACCTTACTTCAGAAGTCGTCTGAAATATCTCGTGCTAAGAAACACAGGCCTAATACGCTAACTCAAGAAATCAAAGATGATATCCAAAAGCTACGAGAGGATCTCGTCATACTTCCGACTGACAAGACCTGTAGGCTCGTTGCAATGCCTAAATATCAATATGATAAAATGGTGGAAGAGGCCACAATTAACACTGGTGCTTTTATGGAAGTGAGAGACACGAAACCTGCTACTAAGCAAGTGAAATTCAATTATGCTTTGACCAAGATTTCCAATAAGTACAAACCAAGGAATGAGAAAACTTACAAATGGTTGGAAAATTGTAAATGCTCAGAACCAATTCCTTCAAGTTGTTATGCTCTTCCCAAAGATCATAAACCAGGTCCCTTGAAAGGTCGACCAATTGTCGCTGCGTTAGACGCTCCATCTTCAACATTGTCAAAAGAATTGTCAAAATGCCTAAATGATCTTCTTTGTGATGTAGAAGCCCACATTTCGAATACAGATCACTTTGTACAATGGTTGGCATCCTTGAAGCCAGATCCTACGAAAACGTTCAGTCAAGCATCTCTGGATGTTGTCAATCTCTACGGTAGTGTGCCTAGGACAGATGCAAACGGAGAACCTGGTATCTTCACAGTATTGAGACAATTCGTTTCGCGACATTCACACAGAAATGAGATTTTGAGTACTATGGACATCGATCATGTCATGACGCTAGTTTCAATGGCTTTGGAAAATGATTTCGTTCTTATGAATGGTACTACCTATAAGCAAAATGATGGCCTCTCGATGGGAAATTCCATAGCCCCCCCTCAATTGGCTATAATTTACATGGATTTTGTGGAAAGAAGTATTTTGAGTCAATTACCCCCTGACACTATATGGAAACGGTATATTGATGACGTTTGGATTGTTTGGCCAGCAGAGATCTCCTCTGCGGAACTGTTGAACACGTGCAACTCCGTCTCCAAAGCCATACAATTTACCATAGACCAACCGAGAACCAGCGGCTATCTTCCCTTTCTCGACTGTGAAATACAACAAAGTTTTGACAATACGTTCTCCTCGAGACTTTACACGAAGGAGATAAACAGTGGCTGCATTTTCCCTTGGAATGCGGGAGGACCTATTTTCAAAAACGTGGAATATTGATCGGGGAACTAATTCGAGCAGAGAGACGGTCCACAACCGAAGCAAACCGTCATTATTCCATCGATTTGATTTTTAACAAATTCGTGAGAAATGGATATCCATTGCCATTTATCAAAAAGACATACAGAAAGCTAAGATCTAGAGACAAGCCTAAATCGAAGAAGGATAAAGAAAAGAAAATCCACATGAAAATCCCCTTCATTGATGAAGTCTTGAAACGGAAGATATCCAGCTTGATGAAAAGAACAGGTGTACATGACCTGATGAACATTTGGTACGACTCCGGAAGCAGCTTAAAACGGAGATTCCACCCCCCTAAGGAAAGGCCTCAATGCTCTGCCGATTGCTGTGCATGTAACTTTTCTAAAAAAGAGAAAGATTCCTGTTTTGAGAAAAACCTGATATACAAGATAACCTGCAAATTGTGCTCGAAATACTATATCGGTGAGACATCAAGATTGGTAGGGACGCGCATAAAGGAACACGTAATGTCGAGTAATCCCTCTGCAGTGAAGGAACACTTTGTTTCTGACCATAAAGGACATTCAATGAATATTGAATGGGAGATCGTGCACCGAAATCTGAAAGGTTATGTGAAGAGAAGGAGCTTGGAAAGCAGATACATCAATGATGCTGGTAACCAAGCTATGAACAGACAAGAATCTTTCAACTATATGAACTTTTGCACATCCGCCTCAAGATTTTCTTAATTTTCATGGTACTTTTAATCTTTGTTATCAGTAGAATTTTTAACCTTAACATGTGCTCACGTGATAATTTTCTTTATCGATTTTCTTCGGTCGTATGATGTGAATGTTGTGCTGTACATCTTCATTCGTGCATGATTAAGCCTTTGGGGCGAAACGTCGCACACGCAATAATAATCGCTTGGAAGTACCCGAAGAATCTTTTCTTTTGAACCCTTTATATTATGGAACCGGGTACGTGGAGGACTCGGCCTCAGGGCCATATCACTAACAATTCTGATCTCCATTTGGCAACCAAGATGGCACGATGCAACAGCAACATCAAGTTCTTGAGACTCTGTCGTAAGAATGACATTGTTCCAAGAGGTTTGCGACCGAAGAACTTACTAAAGAATACTTTGAATTCCTACGAGGCCGAAGAACTGGCAATCAGGCATGGCAGACAGTGGCTACAAGTGGCATTGAATTCTGAATACAATCGACGATCGAGAATTAGTGCATATATCTTTCCTCTGCAAGAACGTGACAATGAACTTCTACGGGAAGCTCAGAGGAAATTAGAGCATACCAAAAGCCATAAGTTCAGACGTTTATTATCAGAAAGAGACACTCTTCCTTATACAAACCGACAAACCCCACAGGTGAATGGTTTCACGAATCTTTCCGAAACACCTATTTCTGAGAAAACGCGAACTTATTTGAATTGTGGTCCTACGTTTACTGACCCCAACGGAACAGTTTCCGATAAGCAATGGATGGAATGCAGTGCTGAACTGGATGCTGTTATTGCTCAATTGAAGAGAAAAGACATTTCTAATGATGCACTTGCTGAATTTTCTGGTGGTATGCGCACCTTACTTCAGAAGTCGTCTGAAATATCTCGTGCTAAGAAACACAGGCCTAATACGCTAACTCAAGAAATCAAAGATGATATCCAAAAGCTACGAGAGGATCTCGTCATACTTCCGACTGACAAGACCTGTAGGCTCGTTGCAATGCCTAAATATCAATATGATAAAATGGTGGAAGAGGCCACAATTAACACTGGTGCTTTTATGGAAGTGAGAGACACGAAACCTGCTACTAAGCAAGTGAAATTCAATTATGCTTTGACCAAGATTTCCAATAAGTACAAACCAAGGAATGAGAAAACTTACAAATGGTTGGAAAATTGTAAATGCTCAGAACCAATTCCTTCAAGTTGTTATGCTCTTCCCAAAGATCATAAACCAGGTCCCTTGAAAGGTCGACCAATTGTCGCTGCGTTAGACGCTCCATCTTCAACATTGTCAAAAGAATTGTCAAAATGCCTAAATGATCTTCTTTGTGATGTAGAAGCCCACATTTCGAATACAGATCACTTTGTACAATGGTTGGCATCCTTGAAGCCAGATCCTACGAAAACGTTCAGTCAAGCATCTCTGGATGTTGTCAATCTCTACGGTAGTGTGCCTAGGACAGATGCAAACGGAGAACCTGGTATCTTCACAGTATTGAGACAATTCGTTTCGCGACATTCACACAGAAATGAGATTTTGAGTACTATGGACATCGATCATGTCATGACGCTAGTTTCAATGGCTTTGGAAAATGATTTCGTTCTTATGAATGGTACTACCTATAAGCAAAATGATGGCCTCTCGATGGGAAATTCCATAGCCCCTCAATTGGCTATAATTTACATGGATTTTGTGGAAAGAAGTATTTTGAGTCAATTACCCCCTGACACTATATGGAAACGGTATATTGATGACGTTTGGATTGTTTGGCCAGCAGAGATCTCCTCTGCGGAACTGTTGAACACGTGCAACTCCGTCTCCAAAGCCATACAATTTACCATAGACCAACCGAGAACCAGCGGCTATCTTCCCTTTCTCGACTGTGAAATACAACAAAGGTTTGACAATACGTTCTCCTCGAGACTTTACACGAAGGAGATAAACAGTGGCTGCATTTTCCCTTGGAATGCGGGAGGACCTATTTTCAAAAACGTGGAATATTGATCGGGGAACTAATTCGAGCAGAGAGACGGTCCACAACCGAAGCAAACCGTCATTATTCCATCGATTTGATTTTTAACAAATTCGTGAGAAATGGATATCCATTGCCATTTATCAAAAAGACATACAGAAAGCTAAGATCTAGAGACAAGCCTAAATCGAAGAAGGATAAAGAAAAGAAAATCCACATGAAAATCCCCTTCATTGATGAAGTCTTGAAACGGAAGATATCCAGCTTGATGAAAAGAACAGGTGTACATGACCTGATGAACATTTGGTACGACTCCGGAAGCAGCTTAAAACGGAGATTCCACCCCCCTAAGGAAAGGCCTCAATGCTCTGCCGATTGCTGTGCATGTAACTTTTCTAAAAAAGAGAAAGATTCCTGTTTTGAGAAAAACCTGATATACAAGATAACCTGCAAATTGTGCTCGAAATACTATATCGGTGAGACATCAAGATTGGTAGGGACGCGCATAAAGGAACACGTAATGTCGAGTAATCCCTCTGCAGTGAAGGAACACTTTGTTTCTGACCATAAAGGACATTCAATGAATATTGAATGGGAGATCGTGCACCGAAATCTGAAAGGTTATGTGAAGAGAAGGAGCTTGGAAAGCAGATACATCAATGATGCTGGTAACCAAGCTATGAACAGACAAGAATCTTTCAACTATATGAACTTTTGCACATCCGCCTCAAGATTTTCTTAATTTTCATGGTACTTTTAATCTTTGTTATCAGTAGAATTTTTAACCTTAACATGTGCTCACGTGATAATTTTCTTTATCGATTTTCTTCGGTCGTATGATGTGAATGTTGTGCTGTACATCTTCATTCGTGCATGATTAAGCCTTTGGGGCGAAACGTCGCACACGCAATAATAATCGCTTGGAAGTACCCGAAGAATCTTTTCTTTTGAACCCTTTATATTATGGAACCGGGTACGTGGAGGACTCGGCCTCAGGGCCATATCACTAACAATTCTGATCTCCATTTGGCAACCAAGATGGCACGATGCAACAGCAACATCAAGTTCTTGAGACTCTGTCGTAAGAATGACATTGTTCCAAGAGGTTTGCGACCGAAGAACTTACTAAAGAATACTTTGAATTCCTACGAGGCCGAAGAACTGGCAATCAGGCATGGCAGACAGTGGCTACAAGTGGCATTGAATTCTGAATACAATCGACGATCGAGAATTAGTGCATATATCTTTCCTCTGCAAGAACGTGACAATGAACTTCTACGGGATGCTCAGAGGAAATTAGAGCATACCAAAAGCCATAAGTTCAGACGTTTATTATCAGAAAGAGACACTCTTCCTTATACAAACCGACAAACCCCACAGGTGAATGGTTTCACGAATCTTTCCGAAACACCTATTTCTGAGAAAACGCGAACTTATTTGAATTGTGGTCCTACGTTTACTGACCCCAACGCAACAGTTTCCGATAAGCAATGGATGGAATGCAGTGCTGAACTGGATGCTGTTATTGCTCAATTGAAGAGAAAAGACATTTCTAATGATGCACTTGCTGAATTTTCTGGTGGTATGCGCACCTTACTTCAGAAGTCGTCTGAAATATCTCGTGCTAAGAAACACAGGCCTAATACGCTAACTCAAGAAATCAAAGATGATATCCAAAAGCTACGAGAGGATCTCGTCATACTTCCGACTGACAAGACCTGTAGGCTCGTTGCAATGCCTAAATATCAATATGATAAAATGGTGGAAGAGGCCACAATTAACACTGGTGCTTTTATGGAAGTGAGAGACACGAAACCTGCTACTAAGCAAGTGAAATTCAATTATGCTTTGACCAAGATTTCCAATAAGTACAAACCAAGGAATGAGAAAACTTACAAATGGTTGGAAAATTGTAAATGCTCAGAACCAATTCCTTCAAGTTGTTATGCTCTTCCCAAAGATCATAAACCAGGTCCCTTGAAAGGTCGACCAATTGTCGCTGCGTTAGACGCTCCATCTTCAACATTGTCAAAAGAATTGTCAAAATGCCTAAATGATCTTCTTTGTGATGTAGAAGCCCACATTTCGAATACAGATCACTTTGTACAATGGTTGGCATCCTTGAAGCCAGATCCTACGAAAACGTTCAGTCAAGCATCTCTGGATGTTGTCAATCTCTACGGTAGTGTGCCTAGGACAGATGCAAACGGAGAACCTGGTATCTTCACAGTATTGAGACAATTCGTTTCGCGACATTCACACAGAAATGAGATTTTGAGTACTATGGACATCGATCATGTCATGACGCTAGTTTCAATGGCTTTGGAAAATGATTTCGTTCTTATGAATGGTACTACCTATAAGCAAAATGATGGCCTCTCGATGGGAAATTCCATAGCCCCCCCTCAATTGGCTATAATTTACATGGATTTTGTGGAAAGAAGTATTTTGAGTCAATTACCCCCTGACACTATATGGAAACGGTATATTGATGACGTTTGGATTGTTTGGCCAGCAGAGATCTCCTCTGCGGAACTGTTGAACACGTGCAACTCCGTCTCCAAAGCCATACAATTTACCATAGACCAACCGAGAACCAGCGGCTATCTTCCCTTTCTCGACTGTGAAATACAACAAAGTTTTGACAATACGTTCTCCTCGAGACTTTACACGAAGGAGATAAACAGTGGCTGCATTTTCCCTTGGAATGCGGGAGGACCTATTTCTCAAAAACGTGGAATATTGATCGGGGAACTAATTCGAGCAGAGAGACGGTCCACAACCGAAGCAAACCGTCATTATTCCATCGATTTGATTTTTAACAAATTCGTGAGAAATGGATATCCATTGCCATTTATCAAAAAGACATACAGAAAGCTAAGATCTAGAGACAAGCCTAAATCGAAGAAGGATAAAGAAAAGAAAATCCACATGAAAATCCCCTTCATTGATGAAGTCTTGAAACGGAAGATATCCAGCTTGATGAAAAGAACAGGTGTACATGACCTGATGAACATTTGGTACGACTCCGGAAGCAGCTTAAAACGGAGATTCCACCCCCCTAAGGAAAGGCCTCAATGCTCTGCCGATTGCTGTGCATGTAACTTTTCTAAAAAAGAGAAAGATTCCTGTTTTGAGAAAAACCTGATATACAAGATAACCTGCAAATTGTGCTCGAAATACTATATCGGTGAGACATCAAGATTGGTAGGGACGCGCATAAAGGAACACGTAATGTCGAGTAATCCCTCTGCAGTGAAGGAACACTTTGTTTCTGACCATAAAGGACATTCAATGAATATTGAATGGGAGATCGTGCACCGAAATCTGAAAGGTTATGTGAAGAGAAGGAGCTTGGAAAGCAGATACATCAATGATGCTGGTAACCAAGCTATGAACAGACAAGAATCTTTCAACCATATGAACTTTTGCACATCCGCCTCAAGATTTTCTTAATTTTCATGGTACTTTTAATCTTTGTTATCAGTAGAATTTTTAACCTTAACATGTGCTCACGTGATAATTTTCTTTATCGATTTTCTTCGGTCGTATGATGTGAATGTTGCGCTGTACATCTTCATTCGTGCATGATTAAGCCTTTGGGGCGAAACGTCGCACACGCAATAATAATCGCTTGGAAGTACCCGAAGAATCTTTTCTTTTGAACCCTTTAAATTATAATCGTTACTGAATGAATGGTCAAGATCAGAAGAAGAGTTCATTGATGGTCAAGCGAACGATCAAATTTGGTCCTTACTCTTTTGGAAGCAGCTGTTTTTGGTCGGGATTCCTTCAAGGCATTGACTTGCGCCACTGCAGCTTGACATTCTGCACGAGTTGTCGCCATTGTCTCCGAAACTTGATCGTACTGTAAAGAAAAAATATTGCAAATTGAAGATTTTTTTGCTTGAAATGAAAATGAATTTTGAGAATTTGATGAGTTAAATTAAAATAGCAACGTCTGGATGCAATGACCAAATTCACTTCGACTTGACATGCATGTAGAATTGTAGATATCATGCTTCAACATATTTCAACACGTTGAACGGAAGTATTTGTATATGCCTACCTTCTTCTGTAAGTACTGCTTTTCTTCACGTTCTTGTTTCAAATTTGACTCCAATTCCTTCAGGCGAGTCTCCTAAAAACAACCGCGAAAATTAAACGTGCATGAATGTATAAAATTAGACATGGGCAGCTATGTATCACACCATGTTATCCGAACGTTAAGGCGTCTCAGGTTAAGACGATTCGATACCACAGTCTATGAAATCCCTCAGTCCAAGAATTTAAACTTGCAGATCACGTCCTTCGTAGTAAGAAATGAAACGATCGAAAAGGAGTGAAGATGGGGAAAATGTGGTCGTCCAATATCTACGAGATCGTGAACGTCCGAGGGCGGACTACTATCAAATTGGGGAACATAAACAGCTAAACACTAAGCCGCTTTACAGAAAGTTGCTAATGGAATGCATCAAAGAAGCAAGAGAAATATATATGACTTTTTATTGAAGATAATTCTTTCCTTGGGAAAATAAGAAAGAATGAGAAAGAATCATGATTGATTCAGAAAAACATAGTTAGTCTGACTAATTTAGCTTCCGTTAGACATTGATGAAAATCGCTACATTCAATTCGCTACAGTCAGCGCGAATTTCTGCAGGGAACGAAGCCAAAAATCAGATTTTCACAGAATGTTGTGCACCCAAGCCTATTACGAATCTGCGCGTCTGCCGAGTTCTATCCGTTTCCTGTTCTTGTTCGACAGGATCAACCAAAAGCATATGCAAATTCAATGAGAAGCAGATTGAAATTTTTGGCGATCTTTGTGTTTTCTCTCATTAAGTGAAAAGTACTAAGGCTAGAGCCATACGTTTTGGTATGGATTATCTTCAAGTCATGAACTTAAGTGTTCACACATCTCTGTCTATGAGGCTAAGCACATTTACATTTAGCAAGCCTCCTGATGTCGACAAACACAACATTTTGACCAATCTCATCCCTAACTTCATCACATTCTCGCATACATACATATGATGGGAGGAGACTTGCGGATATTGCATGCCAAAATGTTTTCCTGGCCAATTCACGCTTTGAAGAGATGGTCCCGTGGCCTTGCGGTTAGAAGGTATTATTGCATGTCCTCTAACTACAACGTCGCTGGTTCAAACCGATCCTACGACTGATGAGGACCAACAAGCCGAAACACGTCTCAAGGCAGTTACATCTGGTGAGATTTGATATATTTACTCTCGTTACTTACGGCATTCTTTAACTTCTTTTCCATTGAATCCATGCTGTCGCTTTGAGCAATCACAGATTTTTCTCTTGTTATCCGTGCTGGAGCTGTAATACCAAGTGTTGTTATTGTGATGTCAAAATGTAGAGTGCAAAAGACTTACCACTTCCTACTGTTGCTAGATAGGTATTAACACAATCATCCACGTTGTAATTGCTCACACGCAAGCTTGCCATAATATCCACTTCATCGTGCCATCCAGGCAAAGTCGTCTGAAAAGAAAAATCTGTAAATTAACTGGGAGAACATTTGTGATGTCTCCTTCGTAGTATTAATGCTAGTACCGGTGAGCGGCATGACACCGGGAACTGATTACAGAACGCAAGAGCACTACAAGTAACATAATGCCTTCAAAAATTGAACTTACGAGAGTCATTAGAAATCAAAAGTAGGATTTTACAGTATCTTTTTCTTTCAGAAATTTCCTAATTCGATGCGGTGTTCGATGACAGATTTCCTTGTGAAAGCTAAGAAACACATTCTCAGCTCAAAACTTAGTAATCCCTCTCAGCTGAGGAGCCACGCTTAGGGTGAGAAATAACACATTTTCAAAAACGTTCTCATTGCATTTGACAAAATATTCCACGGTTAGTTTCACTCATTTATCTTTCACCCTCCAAAATTCTACTACTGATATCCAGAGCACTCAGTGAAAGAGAGCAACAGTTTTTTTTTGAATGCTTGAATACAACAAATTTGCGTTATTATCCTGGCATCAAGTCAGCTTGTTTCACCCACGTGAATATTTGATGACTCTTATTCACTCACCTGTACACGCTTCACCAGACTCTTCGCCAATTGAGTTGTTAGCTCCCATCGGATAGGAATTTTGATCCAACTGCCTTCCTCTGAATCGTAGTAGCAATGAACATTGCGGCGTTGCTGTTAGAAAGTAAATGACATCAGGAATAAAAGGAAGGAGTGGAAAGTGAAACTTGGTCTAAATCACTTGGAAAATGTAAAGGGAAATGTAGACAAAAACATCCGGCTTCTACATAATCTAAATTTGCACTCACAGAATTAACTATTCCGTTTATCTGCTTCGGTTTGCTAGAAGTGTGATTAATACGAAATTGACGGCACATCGAGGTACTTATTAAGTGGGCAAAAAGGAATTCCTAATACCTTATAGAGATAGGAAAAAACGTCGTGCGTCGGTTGCGGATGAAAGTGAGTTCCAGCAAAGTGCTTCGATTGCCAAAATTCCTTCAGATTCGAAGAATTCAGATCATGGCGCAGAAGTTTTCTCCATAATGTTGGCCCTTCCGATCATTATTAAAGAAAGTAGCAGGCGTACGAAAATTAGCTCACTTGATGTTTTCACATCCTCTCCTCGGTATTTCTCACTGTATAATGCATACACTGAATCGAATGATTGTCAGGCGATGTGTGTTTTGGTGTGTGCGAAGTGATATCACAGCACGCACGCACCTCTCATTAGCTCTGGTGTCCTCTGCTGACAGCTTATTGTTTGCCATTTCAATAGCAAGCGATAAACGAATTATCCATTCGAGAAAGAGCAAGTTGTCGAATTCTGTGATGTGCCATTTCGATATGAAGGTTAGATATTATTCTTCCTTTCTAGGAAACCAAAGCGCACGCAGATGTATCTAATTCTGTGTTTGCACAATTAAAAATAGAAAAATAGCTGCTGCTTGATAAAAGAAAAATAAATAAATGGACACGAACATATGAGAAGATAATCGACATATTTCAAGCACTTCTGTCGACTTTTGAAGGTGCCGCATTTTTCACAATATTCAATTCAACAAATTATATAAGTGTAGCCTATTTTATCAATCTTAGACGTTTTGAGCGGACTGGTCCCTTTAAATTGCCACGTCCATTTCGTCGGCAGTTTTTATCAATAGCATGAAGAAATATTTTACTCGGACGATGCCTACGAAGAAATTACTCATCTGCTATGGATATGCAATGTCCCTATCTCAACATACATCCTAATACAGTATCAATGCAATTTGTCGAGATCGACTGTCCACAAAATGTTCGTCTTCATTAATATACCCATTCAATGAAACGGCCATTTAAATTAAGATAATCCTGTCGATGAGATGACCACTTTGATCAGGATATCCTGTCAATGAAATGGCTATTTTGATCAAGACATGTTCTTTCGACGAAAAGGCCGTTATGATCAAAGATATCCTGTTGACAAGATGGGTGTGTTGACGAAAAACACACGAGATTGCATGCGGAAACAAAGAAATATGCATAATTATCTGTATATTTTTCTATATATAATATTTGTATCTGTATAATTTTCTGTAGGCTTACATTTGTAGGAATAAAATCAATGTCATCGCTTTAAATACAATGAATTATTATTCCTATCATAAAAACAGTACCTCTGTATGGGCATTTTACTTCATCGTTATGATTTAGTTATGAAAAATAAGATCCGTATTAACATCCCCAGGGAACACACAATTGTTCCTTCATTTTGAACATATGACTAGGTCTTAAACTCACCTCAAAGACGTAAGTCTGGAATACACCTTTGCCAGGCACCTTCATTACTCCTTCTCTATCATCTGTTGTCTTTTTCGTCATTGCTTCTTTCGTTCCACCGGATGAAGGTACATTTTCCAGCTATAAATTCACAGCACTCAGTAAGAAACATTATAAGCATCAATGCCTGTGGAAAGATGTTGGTTTATTAAATAATGGCATTAGGTTGATGCAAAAAACGATGACAATGAAACACAATCAAAACATCAAAGCGCATTATTTATGCACTTAAAAGATCACAAGAAAATGCAAAAATACTGTTGTAATGTGCAATTACAAGCAATTCGAGTATTTTCAGCAGCTAGTCGTTAGTAGGATAGCATAACGACCTAAGTAGCTTGAATTCGCATATCTACGTCAAGAACATCCAAACTGGCTTTTACAATTCGCAGCAAAGATAGCTATTGAAACTTTAACCAAATGACGTTCAAATTTTCACAATTGTGTCGGTAAGTTAACAGGGATCGATATATAAAGGAACCTGAAAACTTTAATGACCTATCCTGAAAAGTAATGAAAAGTGACTTACGTCAGCATAGTGTTTGCATAATATTCAGATATTTTATTTCAAATATTGAATTGGATGTCTATGGCATAACAGATGATCATAATTTGATTTACAAACTCATATTCATAAAATATTGCATGTATTGTGACGATCAATGCTTTCACAATGATAGGATTTTCATAAAACCCGCTAAAAGAGAAAAAAGTCAGACATGACAAAAAAACTTTTCATCAAATATGACTTTACAATGGACCAATGTCAACAGGATTTCGCGAAACGTTTGAAAACACAATAAAACGCTCCACAGCAAAATTTGTCTGGGAGAAGAATCGGTTTGAATTTCTGTTTGGTTGCACGCGAAATTCATTGATACCCATATTAGTAAATTCGATAAAAAGTGATATTCCGTATAATTCGAAACAAATTCAGATTGAACAGTGTAATAAAAATGCGAAGACAAGGCATCTAATTTTAAATAACTAATCTGTTTACTACATTCACAAGACTGAAAATTAATAAAATGGCGATTAACTGTCAGTTCCGATTAGTCAGTTGCTGTTTTAATTACGTCTCTTTGATGAAGTATTCTCGCTGATTATCCTCCTTCATTAGAGGCGAGTTTCTTTCTCTATTGGATGACGTGCCACTTTCGTTATTGTCATTGTTTCCTTTTCTTCTTTCATCAGAGATCCCTTAAATTTTTATCATTTTTCTTTTGCTTCCAGCTTGCAATGATTGTAAAATGTTTATTTTCTATCTTCTATTGCTCTTCTATTTTCCATTTTCTCTAGGTCTCTTGACTGACTTTCAATTTCCTTGTCAAGTGCGAGTGTGTTATGTACTCGCATTGAATCCTAGTTCCGATTGGTTCTTTCAATGAGAAAGTTCATTCAAAAGATGACCACCAGGAAGTAAGCGAGCATGAATCCTAATATTTCCTTATCAGTTCTTCTACCCGGTCATGATAAATACTCATTCCACGTTCGCATTGTTATGCGGTGCTCTCATCGAAGCAAACACAACTTTAAACAAGACTGGATAGTTTTGGAATCTACACTACCTATGTCGTCATCGTGACTGCTTTTATCATAGGAAAGTCAATCTGACTTAAATTTAGTCACTTCAGTAGAACTTAATCTCAAAACACACGAATAAATGACCGTGTCTGCGTGTTTGGGTCTATAGATGACTTTCCTCAATGCTGATTGTTTCACGGCCAGAAATAGTCTTAAGGGACAGGAAGATTAATTTTCTATTGAACACAAGGGTAACGCCACATGACGAGCTGCGCTTTAAAGCTAGCAGCGACGTATAGCTTTGTCAAGCTTTGAGTTGTGAGAGTTACGCGGCCACATAATGAACCGTACAGCCTGATTACCGCTCGCCACTTGTCAGAATTGCTGGTTTACTTCGTTAGTTCTAAAAATAGATCATCCCACCGCTCGAGCTAGCTCTGACAAGCTGCCACAGCGCAGCTGGAGCTACTAGTGTGGCCGCTCCGATTGAAATACATGCAAACATTTCCACAGCGCGGCTACATCGTAGCTCAAAAGCTCGTCATGTGGCCTTACCCTAATGCAAATTCAAGCCTGAGTTCTGACGAACTAGAACATTGACGCAACATAAAACGCACACAGTCAGTAAATTTAGAACGCGAAGGGTGGAATGGTGTGAATAATATACTTTACTTTACAGGCCTGTCTGTAATTTGACCGTTGAAGTTCGTGGGTTCTCTGATAAGAGCTACTTCTGCAATGGGGGTGCCTGGCCAATCACACGCGAGAGAGACGAATATCTACGTCAATTTCCATCGCTTGCTACTTGCATACAATGACTGGGATAGGATTATGTCCGTTCTAGACTAGACCAAACGCAAAGGAATCTATCTCTGTGATCTCAACATGCTTGCTAAAGAAGATTCCCCAGCTGCTTCGGTTAGCGTTTAAGAACGTTTATCATGTGCAACAGTAAAGAAGCTAAAGGAAGACATCTCTTTCAATGCCTCGCAAATTCTAAATACAAGCCTCGGCATCTGCTGATAAAGAAAGGTTGCTGCACCTTTCAGTCTTTCTGCTGACGTTAAGAAGGATTTGGCTCAATAGTATTGGCAACATTGGACAGATATCTGAAACAATTCACAAATGTTCTTGTAGTAGCCGATTCAGCCATATAGGAACAATACAAAAAGAGAATATAGTCAAGTCTTTTAAAATGATCTGTTATCATCGAATGAAGGCTTAAAAATCTAAGCAAGCGATGCTGAGTGGAAACATAGTAGTATACTGCAGGTAGATTCAACTTCAAAAATGCGGAAAAGAGTCAAGTTTTACTAAAGAAGCTATGTGAAAACATCTCAGTTTTCCAACTAGGTAGGCTACCAGAGAAACTTGGCGACTGTTTGCATGAATACCCGATATCCTAGATTTTAGCGCAGTAAGCCTACCACCGATAAATGTGCAGCTGTGCTATTTACTTGGCTGACATTACATTAACCTGATTTTGGTGAAATGTGCAGGATTAAGAGCTCAGGAGTTACGCTTTAACTACACTAACACCTACAATCTTACCTATCCAAACTGATCACATGAAAGAAGAAATTGGAGCATAATTAGAGAGTGGTAAGTAACAGCGAGCTTAAAGCTAATATCAGAGAAGTTAGGAGACTGCTTGAATCGATTGTCTCGCTTTTGTCGTCGTTATTTTCAAAAATATGTGGATTTATTTCATGTCCATGTTATGACTTAACATATCGGAACTCGCATCTCTCTGAAAATTGAGTTTCCTACTTTGTCTAATGCTATAAGCTTGTTAAGCCGATACTCAAGTAATTTGTAGTAATTTTAGCCGTGTTTTGACAAGTCATTCTTTGCAATGAAAGGATGTTGTTTTTGTCATTCTCTTTAATAGTCTTAGCAGAAGAATTACTATTCTTCCCATAAGAATACATGCTTGTAGATAGCAATGCATGATTACAACAAAGAATTGGCATCAATATTTAAGAAACAATAGCTGTCTGATGGTCTTTGTCATTTGTTGCAAATATGCAAAATTAACTACTCGTAATTAAGGGTTCAGAAACTCAGTTTTGTAGTTGGATCGAGTCAGGAGTATTTTATATCATTATTATTGTTCTTATATACTTTTTCTTTCTTGAAATTAGAGAAATTTCCTGATCGAGTACAGTCACGAAATCTTGACTGCCTTCGGGCAATGCCCTGAAGTTGTCATCTCAGACTTCACTTTTCAAAAATAATGTTTCTTGGAATTGATGGGTCCAAATTAGTGATGCCAACTATTAGTGTTTGTAATTATAATTAGTACACTAGGAATGATTTTATTATGTGAAGGAAAATTCCGGCTGTGTCATAACTTGTAAAAGTCATTCCGGTGCGATGACTAGCTGAAGACCGCTTTCACATTGATTACAGGTACTTTTCTTGAGCTCAATTTTTACGAGTTCAACTCGTACCATTGTAAAATTTGATGCAAGTTAGACGAATGCAATTGTAATTCGTAATTGTCAAGTAGAACATACCAACATCACTATCGACATTCTGGCCACAACGATGCCACTAATTTGCGATTGTGTGAGGCATTCTTCGTACATAAGTTCAATCCATCCATCACTAATGAAGCTGAGCTTGACAGTTAATGCGATTTTCTGTTTTATTTACTGAATTTCTCAACCAACTCTACTAACATAGTTCCTTTCATGTCAGGTCAATTCTTCTTTTGCTACTGGTAAAGATATGTAACCCACTACAACCTACAGGAATCAAAAGAAGTTATATTATGGAACCGGGTACGTGGAGGACTCGGCCTCAGGGCCATATCACCCACTACAACCTGTTCAAATCTACATTGTATCGTACCATATCTCCTCATTGTAAATATCACTTTCAAACTAATCTCGTTCATTTATCTCCCACTAACATCAATAGGCTCTTTTGAACCTGAAGATGATTGACGGATGGCAGTCGAAAAAGTTTGTACATGTATATAAAAACAATGATAATAACATTAATAACATTATAAAATACTCCTAACCCTTTCCAACTACAAAACTGAAAATGACTAGTCAGGGCCTCTTTCAAACAAAGTACAGGAACTGTTTTCAGTTCTATCTGATTAAACTTATCAAATTGGTGTTTTATGTCTCTATACGAATGTTTTTATCATAATTGTAGACCAAAATGCGCAGTTTTCTGCACGGAGAAAGTTCTTAAAGTCCCACTTGTTCATTTCCTTTGGACGATGTTGCAATATGCTACCGCGCTTCAGAGCGGATGCAGCTCTGACGAACATTCTGAAAGCGAGGATTTGAATGATCTTCCTGAATCTTCAGTTTTTTCGTGTTGCCGACAACATGCAGGAATCGAAGAAGAGTTTGATATGAAGTTCTATTGCCATGACATCAGCGATAGGCGCTGATTTGGATCGCTGATTTGGTCTCCGAGACCCAACACATGGTATAACACAGCAGCTTCACTACCTACATAATCAAACTTACACTGATCAACTGATGCTTTTCCTTGTCTCTTGAAGACTACAAGTTCATTTGTTTTACAAGCATCTTTATGACGGAGTCAGGCTAGAAGATCCTGAAATGCTCTGATGTTGATGGAATTACTGAAGGAAGAAGAGCAGTCAATGGGAGCAACGCATGGATGAAATGAGGCAATTCATTGGCATGTTTTGCCACGAGGAGAGAGTAGTTAAGGGTATGCAACAGAAGGCAGAATCTTGGCAGCAGAGGTGGAACACAGCGAAGAATAGCCGACATATAACGTCGAACTATAGCCGGCAAACTTCTCCAGCGAACATTCTAAACAATGTTACTGAACTTCAGCATGACATCATGTTGATATTCTGCCAGATTTTAGCAAGACGTGTTCCTACAAGGAAGTTTCAACAAATGCGAATGCGCAGGGAACCAGAATATCAGATGACACATGCCATCAAATATGCAAGAGATCAATACACATAGCGGTAACAAGAGAACTACTCAATATCAATCACATCTAATCCAACATATCAGATAAAATGATGAGCATTGGAATGATTTTCCAAGCCCAGAATCCGCTCGAAAAATAACCAGGAAACCTGATCAGTTTAAAAGAGCGAGCATCAGTCTCTGTAAGTACACATAAGATATAGCGTGCAGCATTTCCTAATCGAATTATGGAGCAAAAAAGTAAAATATGGGTCATCAAGTTTTATGTCCGGAATGCAACTGGAAAATTATTGACAGACTAGCTGACGCCGTGCTTTTGACTTCCACTCGATTGAAATTGAGACTTGATGCAAAGAATTGAATTTGGAAAATTAAAGCTCAAGGCTTAGGATAAACAATTATATGCTTAGCACAACGTCATTCTCTCTACTACTGTGCACGACATAGATTAACACAGATTAGAATATATTTGGGACTTAAATAAGATATAAACAAATATACGGCACAACTGCAACCATCAAAGCCAATTCAATTGCAAAATGTAGTATTTAGCTACAGGTGCCATTGGTCGAATCCATCTGATAAAATACATTCAATTAGCAGCATTGAGTTAAAGCAACGGAAAACCTACGAAATTATGTCAAAACTAATCCCGTGATCGCAATTCCTACTGACTAAAGTGAATACATGTGAAGTAATTGCGTCGATTAGACAAGTTTATCATCTTCAGCTCATCAAGAGTACTTCTGGGCATGCGGCAATAGTGATAGCACTTCAAGTGTAAATTATCTCAACTTCTGCGTAGGAAACAATTTGTTAATTCAATACAGATATAGCACGGCAAGATTTCTTGGTTGACAGATGTCGAAATCATTACATTTTTCATCAACCAGAGAACTCAATCCTGCCATGAAGCATGCAGCGAAGTTGGTGATGTAAATGAGCCTTTTCATTGCTTATTAATGAAGGGAGAGCAAAATATAGAGTTGCTGCCATTTCTGTATAATGATACAACTCAGCACTTAAATTGACAAATGAGCTGAAAAGCTTAACGAATTGTACAGAGAAATGAGAAGTTGACAGTTGAAAAATTTAATTTACTTTCACTTCATCATCCGCCGACAGCAAACCAACATTTAAATACATTCATGAAAATCAGTTTACATGAAATAAGAAGATGGGGGAAATAACATGATCGGAAAAATAAATGAAAAAGTTGGACAAGCCAAAAAATTGAAGAATGAGAAATTACCTGAGACTATATTCCAATGTTGAGGTAGCTAACCACAGAAATGAATTCCTACTTGCGTGGATAAACAAAATAATTTATTATTATCATAAAAAATTAAAATATTTTATAGGAAAAACATATGCTTGTACAGAAAGATCTTTCTCATCATCAATCCGATTTATTACACTGACAAAAGTTCACCGCTAGTGGGGGTTGGCCAGTCCTTTCGCTGCTTTTGTTCTCACTTATCTCTGTTTGTCGCCAATTCCTTCGTAACCTTTCTCCTCTTTGCATCCTCTTCGATCACACTAATCCACATCTTTGCTGTTTGACTTCTCATTAAACTTCCTGCGATTGTGGTTGTCATAACTTTCTCTACCTCCTCGTCCATAAGTTCAAGTATATATTGTCCATATATTCAAGTTCATAAGTTATTCGTCATATCAAAACATTATGAATTCCATTTGCATCTTAATTCAGTATCAAGTGTAAGAAGACAGTTATTTAGATATTGTACCGTAAATCTTGCATGTGCATTACATCACCATAGAGAGAATACACATGATTGTAATAGGTCTCACACTGATCAGGCTGATTGCTCTCGTTGAGTGCGAGTAGAATAGTTTCTTTAATTATTCGAAGACGGTGCTCTGTCTGTGTCACGGCGGTATTCATTGACGTTATGATCACATACGGATCACAACATATCGTGTATGGCCAACACAACACCTCGTATCTGCCAAACATCTGTGCCCACCCTTTCTTTGGAAACTATATCCAATATCAGACTGTTAAGTGTATGTTGAATTGGCAAAATTCATTATAACAGTGAACGTTAGACTGACCCTTCGTATCGACGCATTTTGTCTTCAATATGCATTATTCGGATGATACCGTATCCGACATATCCAATGGTGCTCTTGATCCAGGAGTTCGCCCACGTAGATTGCGTGGAAGCTACAATAAGTGTAACCCTACATCCAAGAAAAGGATTCTGGAGTGTTTAGAGGCACATGGAGACTCAAGACCGTCGCACTGGCGAATGGTGTATAGATCCAAACTGCCCGTCGATGGGTGCAAATGGCGGAGGAAGTAATTAAAGAAAGATCGTATTGCGTATCGTGATCGATATCACGAAATTTAGTCTTCAGCACTCGATGAATTGTTATTGCCCGCGATTCTCTTCAAAATGCTATAAGAGTCGTTGAAGGTGCGTCATCACATTCGGGAATCGAAGACATTGTTCCGATGAATGAACAGCATGCTGGCTTAACAATACTGCGGATGTCGCCCTATTGTGCTCCTCTCAACCCAATAGAGTAAAATAGACTAAATAGCAAATTGTAATTCAGAATATCAGACTAACTTTTTGGGCCGATCTCTATGCTTCAGAAATGGGCTTTAAGTGATCACTTAATATATTACATTATAGTTTGCTCATATGTGTGAATTGTATACTTAAATTACGCTTAAAGCAATCAATGTAAAGCATAAATACAATAATTAAAAGATCACTTTAAAAAGTTGTTTAAATTGAATGCGAAGTGTTTTAATTTGAACGCAAACTGTTGAAGAGGCCTTGGTTAAGGATTTTCTTTAAGTTTTTGTTTGGAAACCAAGTAGACAAGATGGCAATAATTTTTTAAGCATAAAAAATTATTGCCATCTTGTCTACTTGGTTTCCCAGCAAAAACTTAATGAACGCAAACTGTTTTAATTAGAAAGCAAAGAGGTGTAGTTCTTGCCTTCCTCCATCTCCGCATGTCTTGCACTTGAGGTCATGTATTGCTCTTGTCAACACACCTCTTTTCCCTGAACAACGTCCACGTGACCAGTAATGCCAAGAAGTACATTGTATCGAGTTCACATCGACTCCTCCGAGATAGATTTAATCCTTCTAGTGTCATGAAATTAGATGATGTAAAATAACACTGAATCACCTGCAATAGCGAGTCAACAATGTTCAACCTGATGTCATAATTCCCAACGCATGTTTATGGTGTACATGGATCGTATTGATACGGTGACTGAAAAAGTAATCCGTTCAGAGCTGATTCACCTATCCGAAGTCATGCAAATAGAGAGGGAATCAATCAGGACTGAGAAAAAATGACCCTCTATATCGAACCTGCCCGCTTGAGGCATTTTGCTGTACATGTTAATAATTTGCAACGATTCGTAACGTGGATTCCAAAAAATGAGAAATCATGAAATGGATATTTCTTCAGCATCTCGTAAATGAAAGAAGATGCACCATGTCGCAAAGTTCCACTATGATCATGATGGCCATCTAGAGAAGACAGTTGCTATAGCAAGTCTGGGCATCCCAGCTTTGAGATTAAAGAAAATATTATATGTGTTGCCCTACTCTTAACCACGCCATCTTCCATCATTTCCTGACATCATCGCATGTAATTGACGTTTATTTTTCGACGTATATTATGATATTACAAATAGACTACCTACATAAACGCAGAAATAATATAAATAAAGACCCGTATTCAAGCATAATTAGCAGTTAACAGCGACAGCAAGTCAGTGTCCAGATGAACGAAGGACGAATTAACAGCATTGAGTGATCTCGGTTATATACCAGTAAAACGGGAAACTGATGTGACAATAGATGACGGCTCACCTCAATGACTAAATACTACTTCGAGCACATGAGCTTCTTTTGTCATCGATTATCTTACAGCGTAGCTTAAGCGCTGCCAATTTAGCCTTTGTATTGAACAATAGCGTGTTTGATATATATCTTCCAGCACCAATGAGCTTTTAAGCAAAAGACGAAGTCAGAGTGACTAAAGCATTGATGACTACTGTCTTACCTTTACATCTACCTGTTCATGCCAAAGAAAAAACGAATAAAACACAACCAAATGTCATGGCAAAGATGACAAACTAACAGAAACAATCCTAGATTCATGTAGGTGGCAAAAGAGATTGTGTAGAATAAAATCCTATTTGTAGACAAACATGAACATATTTTGTATTGTATTTAAGTATTGACGAGACCCAACTATGCTATGGATCTATTGTACCCTTATGTTCCAATTTTTATAATGTGAAAATCAATCATGAAATTATTTCGATTTTGTTTACTATGGAAAGCATTATTCAACTTTATAAAAATAAAAAAGAAAAGTATCTGAAGAACATGGATCTAGAGAGCCGAGAACAATGAAATGCGGTCAACTCGTTCAACGAGTAGCTGTATCTAGCGGTAATTAAATGTCGAATGTAACATCAATCAATGAACATGATAACATAATGTTACTGAAATGCTATGAAGAGCCTTATAAGTTCCAATCAGTTAGATCGAGCGTATTTTTTAAATGGCCACTAATAATGTTTTAAGTTTGCAATGTCCCGGTCCTAATAAATGCTGTTGTAAAATTCCAGCGTATGGGGATCTGAATGGATACACGTTGCATAGTTTACGACTTCACACGGGAGTAAATTCTTTATTATGATTTGTAGCTTCTATCTCCCTTTGTATACAAACGCAAACGTTTATAGTGGAATTTAAATTAATCGTAAATTTAAAAATAAGATAATACTTCAAAGGATTTTTAATTTCGCAACGTTTCATAAAAACGGAGATAGAAGCCGCAAATCATAAAGATGTATTGCATCTTGATCTTCAAAAGATGCTCATGTAGAGGAGATCCATAGAAAGTACCCACACGCACAATCGGGTGGTTGGACATCTCAGCTTGTTTAGGCCGCACTCCGGTGCAGAAGTACAGAAAGTCCTGGGTTCGAGTCTGTCCACCTCAGGAGGCACCACTGCTCTCATTGTAAAAACTGCCCTACCCCGAGATGAATAGAATGGCTTTGCGCCTAGGGTTGGCAGGGGTGAGTGAAGAAAAAGAAGCACTACTAAACTGCTCTGGACTTTTATAAAAATGGCCTTCATGTTTCAAGATATTGATTCGAAAGCAAATCAGCACTTTCTTTCTGCTCCCAAGATACTCATGAAAACGTGTGCTATCACTCAAGTGATTAGGAAATGGTAGAGAAAGACAGAAATTTAGAAAGAGAAGGAGATAGAGAGGGATAGAGAGATCTGACTTACCTGCTGACTGTCTTGAACTTCATCCGTCACCAACGCTCCCTCACTGTACCAGTCCCAAGGGAATTCCTTCCATTCCTGCAATAAACATGATTCTTAACGTGCCACTTGCATCAATATGAGAGTTCAAGAGAATGAAATAACTCGCAACAACGCTGTCAGGCAAGTTAATCTGATAAATGATCCTTCAAAAAATTGAACAGAAACTAACTTCCATTATTGAATTGTCAACAGATGGAAATATTATGAATCAAATCACTAGATGAAAGTATTGGACATTGCAACAACAGAAAATGAAATCATAACTGCGAAATTGAAGCTAAAGGAATATTTCGAGACAAGACGCATCCATAAAAATATATTTTCAGATAGTCACTCCAAAAAGCTCTTGGCTGATATTGCCGGCGATAAGACCTTGCAGTAGAGTGCTCGTTCCACAATAGGGGACGTGTTTCTAGCAGGGATACGGAGTCCTATCATTTTGATAGGAATCCGACTTAGTGTTTACAATCTCGAGCCATTTTCCCAATCCCGCGATTTTCAAGAGTGGATAATCGCAATCCCAGGATTTCGATCGAGATTTATATAGAATTTTCAAATCATCAATTTTCAAGGAATATTTTAAGAGACGCTACCTGCTTGTAAAATGTATATCTCTCATAACTTGAACTAAACAAGCATGTACGTGAAACTTGTCAACTCTTAAAAAATATTGGCGATGTAAGGTAAGACACTGACTTGTGTCATCACGCAGTCTCGACCGTAATTTTGTCGAAACATAATTACATAATTACAATAACATTTGACCGTTGTAAGATCGCAGCTTACACTAATCAAAAACTAGAGTACACGGCTACTGTCACTACGACTTTACGACTTCAGTCACTCAGAAACACTAATATCATGCTATCATGAACAAATCATTTTGAAAATTTGATTTCAATCACTAGACAGAGTGCGTGCTTGATAATGTCGGATATCTTGGAAGTACTGTGAACACACCGGCTCGCCATTCGCCAAGCCAATGACTCAGCTTTGCTGATATGGCGTAGATATCCTGTAATGCATTCATCTCTAACCAGCTGGCTCGGCTAACATAGCACGTTGGCTATTTATCAAACTCAAACCATGAAAAATGTAGATATATATTCAAAAAACCTTGACTTTCTCACTAAATCACTCAGAACCCTGGGCCAATCTTTCAAGTATCTCGACATTCCTCGAGATCTCGAAGACGCAATCCCGGAAATTTTAATCTCGGAAATAGTGTCGAGATCCCGTGATTGTAAACCCTACTCCGACTCCGGGTGTTGATAGGACTCCCACTACGACTCCGGGTTGAAGTATATTAGCCTAGTTACTTAAAAAACTGGTAACCTACATCATAGATCATTATAGGTGCACCTCAACCTATTCTTGGTGATTATTGCTATATCAATTATCAATCATTTTCAATGAAAGCTTATCAACTATACACCACTTTTAAGTCGCTTTATGTTGGGTGCATACGACCCGGCTTCTCTCAGCTTGCTGTTGTGTTGCCTGATGCTCTACCAGGCAGAAAACTCTCCCATCCTTCTCCAAAAAATGTGAGTACACTTTCGATTTTAATATGCGCTTTGGAGCAGCCATCGCACACGATTAACGCTGGGTTAAGAGGTAATGTTCTCAAACAAAATAGTATTTTTCTTTTGTCTCTGATGTGACCTTTGGTGTGTATATGTCATCACGGCTAGTAAGGTTTGTCTTCTCTACTAAATCACCGAGTGAAAAGACAATCCTTTTTTCACTATCACGGTTCATTCCCTCAACAATTGCAAACTTTGCATGCACTGATGTCTCTGTACTTTCGTTTGACGGAGAAAGTTTGCATCAAGACAGTGACAGCAATGAACGATGATGGATAATTTGTTTGTATTATATTTCGGGTCTGGTAATAGGCCGGAGTTCGGTGATAGGACTCCGGGAATCCGACTCCGCACCCCTGGTTTCTAGCATATGTTGCATCCGACTTGTACAGAAACGTCGCTCTGTCTATTTCATCGTATCCGATTCGGTCGCATTCAATTTCGTCTGATTTAATCGCATCCGATTACGTCACAATTTGTTTCCGATTTGGTCGCAGCATGTGCATGAAAAAATAAACAAATGTTCCTTATTTATACTCCAAAGCACACTCGGCAACATGCCGCTCTTGTATGCGGGCGATCCCACTAATTCCACTATCATTCTTTCGCGCTGAGTGTTTAACAAGAAAGAAGAGTGCACTTATTTTGAAACTCTTGGGTTAGACCCGACCTACCTGTAGATTTGAACCCAGGTTTCCCATACGCACAATGCCATTCTTTAAATACTGATTGTTCATTGGACAATTTTATTGAATAATTTTTTGCCGCTATCACACAGTGTAACGAAATGCAATCCATGCATTTGCCTCTTAAGTCTAAATTGCTTCTATGTGTGCAATGTGTGATAAGAAAAATGCTTCAGAATTACATGTATGATTTCGGTTTCTTATTAAAAAAGAAAGACCTCATCTCCATTGACATTTTGTTGTGAGGGACATGCTCTGAAGTCGGTTGCGATGGGATCGGATGCGTCAATTTTATATATGCGATGCTTTTCGACGAAATTAGAAATGTGACCAGATCGGATGCGAAGAAATCGCACTTACGCACTTCTAGCAAAAACCCGTTGCATCACACCCAGACTTATAATTGGGCCGGACAATGACTTGCGGACCTGAAAATGTTAGAGACAATAAATCAAGGTTTAAATGAGAGGAAATATTTTTATGCAAGATGAGTATGTTGAGAATAATCTGGCATATATCACATCCTATTTGGATTCTGCCCCAATCATGCGAATTAACCGCAATTAATAGCGAATTCGATGCCGTGATCTATGATAATGCGATAAAAGTAGTACAACTACTTAAACATCAATCATGAAACTAATTATACTTATATTTTGATACAGAGGTAAAACACATAATTCACAATAACATAATAGCCGTTAAGTTGATTTAGACAAAATATGTCGATAGTATTGATTGGATGCGTTCTGAATGTTAGATCTATTCCTACCAATTGAAATTGGTCAAACTGAATCTAATTTGAAGTCTATTATGCCTTTTGATATTGTCGTCGCAAGCAGCTTTTCAATCAGGTAATTGTATTGAGCACTCCAACTAACACTACCTCTGGTATCGCTCAAGGCTCAATACCGGCTCTCTTTATTATTGTTTTATTCTCAGCACAAATTGGATTCTTAAATCCTCTTATCCAATTCGCACATGCTCCCTTCTTCTCGAGAACTTAGGCAATTATTTCCAAGGAGGAATCTTGAAAGACAAGCATTCTCATCGATAATTTCTATTTGCGAGTTTTCAGGTGATGCACCCTTCCTCAGTCACAGCAAGTTGAGCACCTCAAATAACTTGACCCCTCTTGGTCCTGAAACGCTGTTGACTAAGTATGCGGATGACATAGTGATTGTTTTAACAGTCACGAACGAAGTGAATAAGAGACGCGTCTCTTATTCAGGGGAGTCTCTTATTCAAGGGCGTCTCCTATTTATCAAACGTTCAAGTTTTTATTCTTTCATTAGAAAAAGATGTCTTAGTTTTTTGCTACTATTCTCTTAGGTAACCTTTGCATTCCTCACTTAGGCCTATGTCATGGGCAAATTTCGCCAGTAATTTTTCTTACATATATACGCTTTATCATAATTCAGATATTTTGGAAATGAAAGGAGTTTTCTGGTTTGTAGTAGCATATCTTGTAGACTCATCTAATACATTCATATACCAGTACATGTTGGCCACTGTACATGTAGACTAGATCTGAATTTACCGAAACGAAAATACCGATAATCAAGTAGTATTTACAGCAAAAGTTACCGACCGGTACATGACTCGAAATGCAAAGGAAGCTACCGTATACTGCCTCTTTAAATGGTAGATGAAGCAACCTTAAGTAGGCGTGCATGTACGTATGTACAACATGCATGTACTGCATGCACAACAACAAGAAGCCTTATATATTATACAATATTGGTCATGATACCCGGTGTTTACTAGTAGACTGACTTATTTTACTAAGATAAGTAGGCCTAATAATTGCTCAGGCGGATGTAGCTACGAGTACCACATTACAATAGCCTGCATGTAATATGTCTATAGCAGTCTATTTTTTGTACATGCGTCTCTTATTCAAGGGCGACTCTTATTAAATTTTTTCCTCTCACGGATGCGTCTCTTATTCGAGGGCGTCCCTTATTCAAGGGCGTCTCATATTCAAAGAAATACGGTATATAAAAGCCGGAATAAATAATGCTAAAACTGATGTGAAGAAAACGCACTGGAATTTAATGGAAAGAAAGTAAAATCCTCAATACGAGTGTGCAGACCGTAACTAAAAGGAGACCTAAAATGGAGGTTTGTTATAAATTGAAAATACTCGCGGTGACCTTCAACAACAAACTGAACTGGAAATCGCATGTAGATTATGACCGCGACTTTTCGAGGCCAAGATTCCAGGTTTTTCCAGGTTGTACTGACTTTTCTAATCATGTTTCGAGGTTCTTATACGCATGTCTAAAAGTAGTGAATGAAAATATTGAATTAAAGGGTTTAAGCCAAACTGCTAAGAGAAATAGTTGCAAATTGATGTTATATTGCAAATTTTCACCGCTAAAATGACCATATCATGCAAATGCAATGACAAAAGACATCAATGCCATCCATTTACGCCTTGGAGAATCTGTACTGATCAACAGACTTTGTCTTGTAATAAATAACAGGGAGGAATGCACAGAATATCAATCACTGATCTTTGAATTTTGATGTCTTCCTTTCTATCAATATAATTGCTTGATTGTAATTGCTGTCTTAGCGGAGAAAATTTGCAGCAGTGTAACATCAATTTGCAACAATTTCTTTCAGGAGTTTGGCTTAAACTCTGTAATTCAATATCTAGGTCATTCCACGACGATTCACCCAATTTTCGAAAAATTTTGTGGCACTTAGTCTCCGACTTTGCTGGTTTTTTGACATGCTTACGATGCATTAGAAAACACCAAATCTGAAGTATTGACTTCCAATTTTGAATATAGCGGGGTCTAGAGCTATTTACAGTAATTTTATTTTCTTCGAAAATTTTGAAATTCTCAAAATTCGAATTTTCACGCAACTGTAGCTTTTCTCTGTATATTCGTTTCTCAACCAAGCTTTGCATGCAGCAACAGCTCGGTATAAAGGAATTCTTGTATGAATTTCAATGGGTAACTGGCATGTAGAACGGAGCTACATGGCTCCAAAGATGGTGAAAAAATGGTGTTCGCGAAAAAACACAAAAAAAATGACTTATCTCACAACTTTCTATATTCTTGTTGCCCGCAATAACTGAACGTGATTTTCAAAAAATACAAAAAATGCCTGTTTTCAAGCTGGGCTAGCTTTTTTCCATACGCCAGTTTTGACTCCAAATTGATGCTGAAACTCAGAAACATGCTCAATTAATTACTTGTAGAAGAAATTTGATCAGGTAACCGACAGCTAAAGTGGTATAAATTGGCCAATTCTGATTTTGCACATCTTTTCAATGTATTATGTCAGCATAAATACAAGTAGTATCGAGAAGTAGAATTTGCAGTACAATAGTACTTGAAAACGTTGAGTTGATGTGCAGTAAGAAATTATTCCCCTTGATAGATAATATATATAAAGCTTTGATATATTGCAATAGAGCAAAATATGACATTCAAACTCGAACTTGTTGGACTATATATGCTTTATCAATCGACACTGCAATTTTGAAGAGTAAAGTTTACTGTTTTCTGAAGTAATCAATTACTTTTAATAGTTTCAAGTATTCTAATGGTGAATCATTCTAATCAACTTTGAAATAGTGTCTGTTACAAATGCCTCAGACTCTTCTCCGGTTCGTTGCGGATGATATCTCACAATTTATATATATCTTAATAATAAGCTACATAATACAGTAGGTAGAATGATTTTGTTGTCAGCAATGTGAAACAAATCATCAAAGTGGAAATCTTCAATTATTCATAATTCAGGCTAAATCAAATGTAGGCTTAATAATGAAATATTCTATTAAATCAATTTGATAATTTCAGCTTCTGCAATAAAAATATCGATTCCAGCATTTATCTTTGCTACTAAGTAGCTTGTCGAGGATGTCCTCTCAGTGTCAACCGAAAGTCGTGTTAGTCGCCTGTGAACAACATACTTATGCTTCAACTTTTATGAATAACGTGCACATACGTCACGACAAGATTGCTTCAGGCAGAGACCATGTCAACGTAAGCTAGGATGACTATTCAGACAAATGACTATGATGATGAAGAATCTGGGTGGTGGTCTCCGTGGCACAGTGGCTAAGTTCTTGACCTAGCGATCTTTCGGTCCGGAGGTTGAGCCCGAAAGTGTCAATGGAGGCCATCTGGGGGGGGCATCCGGACTAAATGATCACAACTCCCCAGCTTAAAAGTCTGACTATGACAGGATTGTCCAAGCCCCCAGAGTGGGGGAGTAGTGACCAAGAGAGGACAATCTGCATCCGCGGCGATGCGGGTGCGGATACGAAAATTTGGTATTTTCCGGATGCGGATCGAACATTTTTAACTTTGCAGATGAGCACATTGAACAAGACTTCATGGACAAGTTGAACTATCCACATTTTGTTTCCACACACTAAAAGCTCTACAAATCTATTTTGTCATCACGGTGCCGGTAGGCTTGAGTAAAGCCTCAGCCACACTGAAAGCAAAGCAAAGCAAGCATGAGCGTCCCGAGCAAACGCATGTCCGCAAGCTATCAATCGCTCTGGTTTGTTTTACTCGCAGTGTGAAAGTCTACAACTGCTGCAATGATGACTTTATATTTGCTGCAAAACGCTTTGCTCGGAAACGCTTGGAAAAGCTCGCAGTGTGGCTACGACCTTAGATTTGAGTTTTAAGAAATTTCCTTATCAGTGCGGTGCCTGCTGTGGACCATGCTCTGATACGGATGACTTGGAGGTTGTAGTCATCCAATATAACACTCAGACACGTTGACGCAGATAGTACTTTATTTCGGTTATAAAGATAGCACTTTATAGTACTGTCATTTCGGCGTTATAAAACTAGGCTTAGTATGAGTTTTCGGGCACACTCAATCACGATTTAGATTTCATTGAAATTGGAATAGGTTCTTCATTCTAAGAAATGATGATTTTATCAGGTGCTGCTTGCGAATTTCACCGCAGCGCTAATCCAGTGCACTGATCTATGGAATCCTTCATTCCTTAGATTCACAATGCTCTAGTTCTACTCAGCACTCTGCAGTCTCTGCAGTCGTCAATCCCAGCATGATTCAGTACGAGCGGCAAATCCTTTCTAGGACTTCTAATCCATACTGTTTACAAACACTTTTAATAAGTCTACCAAAAATAATAAAATAGTTGAATAAAACAGGTTATTCGAGATGTCTACAAGTACTTAGCCAAGAGTGATTAAATGAGAATATCAAGTGTGCTGCCCTGCCCGTCGTGACACAAACCCACTGAGGCCTAAATTCAGTCTGCTCAGGACATTACCTGTCGGTGTAAGTGTATACTGCGTGTACAGCAAGCTTGTTAACATATAAAAGTTCGATTTTAGCAGATAACTCCTGGCTTTCATGCGAGTTTTAATGACTCAAATTGCTTGAATAGGCTCGTTTATGAACAGATAAAAACAAATCATCCGCTGAAAACTGGTCCATAAAGATAGTGGGTTAGGCTACATTGCTAGTAGGCCCTATACATAGCAGCTATTCTAAGCTTGCTATTCGTAGTTTTGCATGGGCTGAACCTAGGCAAAATTATCTGTTAGTTTATTGACCGTTGCAGCCTAAAGGATAGACCTATAGATGCAAAATCCACAAAAACACAACTTTTCTTTTAAGTTTATCTGAACGAGTTACAGAATAATTTCGAATACTTTTACTATTGCGGATAGAAAAAGTAGGATTGTTGCGGATGCGGATTACAGATTTCAGACTTTTCGGAAGTCCATCAAAAACAAAATTAATTGGTTCTATAATACATGTAAGAGAGCTATACTAATTATTCAGTACAACAATATGCTCAGCAATGTTGTGATCGAACCATCGTCAAATGCGAAGCTGACAGAAAACCTCAATGTGAACGCAAACTACAAAGTATAAAGTTTGTTTGTTTAATTTCATTGATTTATTCAATCTTGGGCTTGTGTATCGGGCCTTCACTCAAGCCTTAGTCCAACAGTGATCATAGCAATTATAATCAATGAAAAAATTAGTGACAGGGAATCAAAGTCCACCGAACATCTAGGGCCATACCGTAAAATGAAATCATATTGCCATACAAAATCTGTGCGGCTCGAACCTGCGACCCAGATTATCTAGATCTATTACTTTGACCAACTGAGCCGAGTTGCAATGAATAGACATTTCATTATGTAATGAGGTTGTGTTAAAAAATGAAGTTTATTTCACATTGTTATCGTTTTCGATTTTCGGATTACTTCAGGCAGGCAGGTAGGACTGGCGAACTAAATTCAGGTTTGAATGAGGTTTGCAATGTTCTTTGATTTCCTCATGTACGGTTGATTCAAAGTTTAGTGTGAACGCACATCTAATACACATATTAACAGCAGTTATTGGACAATAACTTGAGCACTTCAAAGTCAAGTAATATTATTTGCTACTCATTCCCTTTATCTTCAACTAAGTCGGTGGGCGATGTTGTAATATAATGAATTAAAACAAGCGTGTAGGTAATTGTATAATTTATGTGACGTCATTACGTCTAAATGGCCACACGCATTAAATTTCATTTCAAAACCTTACAGAACATTGTCTCTTTCGTTGCCAAGTGACTACATTAAGACAATCTATTTGTTCTACATCTTCAGAAACGTTTCAATAGCAAACAATTCATGACGACATCGCACTTAGGACACAGATAATGGAACGCAGGAATACATGAGAAATGCAACTCAATGATGAAGAAGGGTATAATCAGAATATAACAATGTAGTCATATTTGTCACTATTGTCACTATTTCTACAAAAAATCATTGCACAATTGAGACATTCAGTGAATCACATGGAAACATTTCACAATAAGCAAAACACCAATACACTATTCTAAATATACTCTTCTGAAAATATTTTGTCCCCGGTAGGTCGGATTGATCATTCAGGTGAATCGATAGAATTCTGTTATTAGAAAATACGAATGAAAAAAATTTTAAGATGCTGTTCATCATGTTACACGTGTAGCAGACACTAATCGCAATCACACATGCTTTTGTTTTATCCGTTTATCATTATTACTTGTATAGTTTGCAATTGCGATAGTTCATAGTTTTTAATTCCACTTAAAAAATCCACAATGAATTTTCATTTGATGTCTACATATGACAGCATTTCTGACTTTTAAGGTTGAAGTAAACTCCAACAATTTCATACCCATGAACGAATAAGCCAGTTAGACGAGAGATCAAGGCGCGGACGAATGCAGAGCAGAGACAAGAAAGATATATTGATTTTTTTATCCATGACACTGGACCCCTGAGCATTTGGAGACCCTAGGGATCCTGTGATAAGGGATCACAGGGAGTCTTGGTATCACGATACTGATATACACGTGACGCAGCAAGGAAGGTTCTCCTCCCCATCTCGACATCGGATTTAGTAGAATTTGAGTTTCAGGGGGATATCGAGCAAAAAAGTCAAACAATTTTGATGTGGCGGAGGAGATTTGCATTTGAAGCTGAACTTGCAGTCTTCTATAAAGAGTTTAATCTCAAATAATCAAGACAACGGTCACATCGAGAAAATGTCTTGCGAAAAAGAAACCTTGAATGAGGTGAGAAACTATAATTTTTCTTAAAATAGATGTCTCAAATGACGCGTTTTTCATCAAACTTAAAGTACCTGGAGTCCACACGGCTTTGTTTTCAAAATTCAGATGCAAAAAATTAACAAATACCGATTGAATTGGGTTGAGAATCATATTTGTTTTACCATGTACTGTACAATATTTACACATATCTCTTGCCGGGTGTCCGTGGCACAGTGTGTAAGTGCTTGGCTTAAGGATCTTTCGGTTTAATGATCGAGCCCCGAAAGTGTCATTGGAAGTGGGTAGGAAGGGCATCCGGGCTCAGAGATCGCAACGCTCCAGGTAAAAGTCTGACTATGTCATCACCGGCGAAGTCCCCAGTATGGGGAGTAGTGACGTTAAACCATCATTCTGCGGACCCTGCTCCCAGGCGGGATTAAACGCAATGAAAAAGAAGATGTATGGACTATAAATGTGATGAATGACATCTAATGATTGCAATAACTACTGTAACGGAAAACCATAGCCAGTGACCTCAGCTAACCGTAAATAAACTTGCTTCATGATGCAAGTTAAGTGGATGCTCCGCATCAAACACGGGTGAACTGATGATTGGATAGCGTTTGTAATTGCTTTTCTGTCTTGAATTACAATACTGTAAAATTTTAGTGTGCTTAAAGGACACTGAAAAAGTGTTATCCAAAAATATTTAGACATATTTATCTAACAGGAGATTTGGATGTCGACATGGCAACTTTGGCGCACCAACCAGCCAACAATTAAATCTGAGCAAGTAGTTCACAGATATATGAGTTACGCATATTTCAGATTATTTTATTGTATTCCAGCATGAAATTGACTCTTCATCTGATGATGAAAATATAAATGGTATCTTATAGAATGCATCGTTGAATACTTAAGACAGACCCGAGCAGAAGAACAGTGGGGAAATAGTCAGTTTCAATGATAAACAAGTTTAGGGGAGAATTTGGGAAGTTAATGAGCTTGTGTTGTGTTTTGACAATGACCTCAAGAATAACAACTGACATTGCGAGAACAATTTAACCACTTAGAATATTGCACAACGGTCAGAATCATTTTCTATTGACTTGGATTATCGAAGCCACCATAAGGCAATCACCAAAAGCAGAGACAGAGTAAATAGTAACCAACAAAATCATTGATAGCTTTAATCCATTTTCGTCCATGTTCAAACCGGCAATTAGAACAATGACACCAAAATCTCCACTGGCTACCAAACAGCTAAATAAATCCCTTCAACCAAGAATAAATTGGGCGAGTAAACATAATCAGTTTGCAATCTTGAGCAACACCAGAATCACTACATCTACTATGCAAACATCCTACCAAATTAGAAACACGAATTCTCACGACGAGAAAGAAGCAGGAGTAAAAAAATATGACAAACCTACTGACAATATATGCATCGGTTAGGCTAATGAATTCTCAAAAAACGGATATTGCTTGCTCTCGACCACGAAGTGTCAAATCAATAGATTGCACCTTAAGAAGTGCAAATTAAATACGATAAGTGCATAGTCGCCATCTTTTAGGATCTAGGTTTAAAATAAAGTTAGTTTGAAATATTGTTCACATTGATATGAGCAAGATAGATACATGAAGACAACTGAATAATGAACTACAGAAATGATGTAATACTCTCAAATGGTGGAGGTCACATAAATCAAAATCAGCTTCCGTTTCAAGAGAAATTGCGACAGATGACTCTTATCTCCAGTCTCAATAACCAGGGACATTTATTCTAAATAAGCAACTTGAATTAAAAATTGTATCAGGGACAAAGTACTGAAGGAATTCAGTCTCCTATTTGATCTGATAAGTATTTCGTCTTTTCAATGAAAATGAATGAGATTTCTGGTATGATTGTCAATCACTTGAACTATTCTGAATGATTCTCAGTTCATGACCATTGTCTATATCTCTCTACGAATAAAGCTGTAGAAACAGATCTAGACACAGAATTAGATTGTTTAAGTGTGTCACTATACTAGAAGTACAAACTGATTCAACACGATGGCACATGCAGGAACTTACTAAGTGGGCAAGAAGAAATTTTTAATGCCTCATAGAGATAAGAAAAATAGTCATGCGTTGTTTGCGGATTGGTGTGAATTCCTTCAAAATGCTCCGATCGTCATGATTCCTTCAGATTCGAAGAATTCAAATCATTGCGCAAAACCGTTTTCTCGATAATATTGGCCCCTCCGATCATTATCAAAAAAGTTAGAAGGCGCACGAAAAAACGTTCGCAAACTTCTCTGTAGAGCTTGACATCGATTGTGTCTTTTCGTTGTGTGATCCGGTTGATAGCAGTTAGTGAAACTTCGCACAATTTGGCATGTATAATGTTGAACTGGCTGCTCATTGCTCGATTGCAGTGGTATTATGTCAGCGGATTGTGCCATTTCATTGACGTTACATGTTCCAATGCTACCCTTCTAGTCAAACAGAAGAAGAGACGACCTGTCTAATTCTGTGGATCTAGAGTACAATTAAGTTGAATACTTACCTTGAAATCTTGTTGCTCTATTGAAATTTGTCATCGATGTGACTTTGAAAGCGATGATCGAAGCGAGATAATTGAAATGAAACTTGATAACAGAATATGTGATTTTGATTCAGTTGTCTTGATGTAGGTAGGTCTTATGCCATTTTCAAACTCTTTTCGATGAAAGCATTTAATCGTTTTGAAGTAAATAAGAGAAGAACTTGGTTCTCCGTAAGTCTGTGTAAGTGAAAGATGTATTTATTCTTATAAACATGATCAACAGTTCATCGCAATTCCTTGGAAGCGAAAGTCAGTTTATTGAGTGTCTTTTGGCAACCATTTTGACTTTGCTGTCATATATCAGTTATGCTATCTCATATAATACATATTATATTTCATGTCGAGGATAGCCCAAAATGGTTAATATCATCATTGGTGGACATCATCAAAGTGGCTGTAACCAATTACTTATCCGCATAAAACAAACATTACTCAACCATGCTCTGTCTATCTCGTCAATGTAATCTCTTTAATCAGAGCCAATGTAATTTACTCACAGTTCCCTGATTTTTGGCTGTTGACATCAAGGGTTCGACCATACTTTTCTAACTTCTAAAACATGCTTTTCACAGACTTTTTGATTTTCTATCAGAAATTACTGCTCATGGCATCTCTAGCATCTGATATAAGGATGTCAATGGAATAGACAAGAGGGAATTCGTGATATCTTCGTGCTATCGTGATATATGAAAGTGATATATTGCTATGATCGACACCTTTTCAGACTCAAATTAAAATAATCTCGAAGCAAATTAAAACAGTCTCACAGCAAATTGCTTAATTGATTGTTTAAAGTTGCTTCGAGATTACTTTAATCTGAGCTTGAAAAGGTGTACCATTATAAATAGTAGGTCATATACTGAGCTTGTTGTTGTTGTTGTTGTTTTGGCCCGTTCGGTGTGAAGACACATTGCCGTCAAATAGTTCAGCAACTGGGTGGCGGAAATTTGGTTGGGGTGCGGGTGGATGGTATGGAAACTGGCATAACGCTACACATCCCATCTTGAGCACTTGATGAGGTTGTGCTCCAGGCTTTCTTCCTCTTCGCCACTATCATCGCAGATTGCCTCCTCTGGTAAGCCGATACGATGGCGATACTTCTTGAGAAGAAGAGAATGCCCTGTCCTGCATCTTGCAAGTTCGGTTCAAGTTGATTTCTTCATGAAGTTTGTATTTCCAATGGCTGTTATTATTCTTCCATTCCTTGGCAAGGCTTCCTCGTATTTTTGTTTTCACTGTGTCGATATCGATAAGAATGTCTTTCTGGTCTAGATTAGTGGCATCTTTTGCAGTCGTGTCTGCGATCTCATTCCAATGTACACCAACATAACTGGGGACCCATTGAATGAGAATATTCTTATTTGCTGTTTTCTGCAGGCTGTTCCAAGCTTGGTCTTCATTTGATGTTCTGATGTCCAGGTGGCCATTTCGTATCTTTTCAATCACACCTTTATTATCAAGACAGATAGCAACGTTTCTGCAGTTGTCCCATCGCTGGTCTTCCATGGCTTTCTCAAGGCCGATCCTCAATGCAACTTAATATGCCTCTATGCAACTCTGAGCTTAATATGCCTCACTGGAGAAGAAGCATGGAAAGAACAGGAAGTCAATTTATATGTTATGTTAATTCGGCGTTTTCTATTATGAATGACAATCGAAATCAGTATTTCGCAGCATATACACAATCTAGCGTTCATTTGACTCGTTCTTGCTGTCATTTTTCCTTCAACTTTGTTGAAATAGTATTCCCATGATTATGCTCGCTGAATGACGAGTGAAAGCTCTGGATAAACTTCTTATTTCAAAGCATTGTGATTTTTACTTTGAATTCTGTCTGCGGGTGTCATTATCTCTGAAACAATCAATAGAATACTGTTGCACCATAGTCGGCGGATATGAATATTTTAACACCTCAGACAAACCCAAAGCCCTTTTCCAAAGCCATCAGCCTGCGGCTTTGGGAGGCTATGAATTTGATTCGGTGCCAAAATATTCATATCTCCCTCTAGATGGCATAACAGCATCCTATACTTAACTCACACAGCACCGAATAGAAATTTCGATGTTTTGCCGAAGAATATACGATCGTCAGGTTTTCCGCGCCGAATTAGTTAGTTGTTGATATTCCACATTAGTATTTGGTTCGCTACTACCATCTTTTTTAAATAATCATTTTTGACTGAACTTAGGGCTATGACTGGATCAATCAGAAGCTGCTTCGACCTGATGGTTTCTGACACTTGTCATCATTTATCGATGCCGGATCGGATCCGAATGATAACCCTGATCTGATCCGATCCATGGTTCAATCGGCATTTCCAAAATTGTAGTCGTGTCAAAAAGAAAAGCGTGGAAGGTCATTTCGGGTTGAAATAATCTCCAAAGTGTGCTCACACACTACTGGTCAATGCAATACATCCACAGTAAATTGTGGTGAGCAACGGCCGACGCATTTTTGCTAATCACAATTGTATGCACAAAGACCGGGCACACCCCTGTGTAATAGATAATTCATGCACATATTCACTGTCAACGGATAAGTGCAAAAAAATGAATAATCTCTGGAACGCAAAGTTTCATGTGGTGTATCGTTTATCAAAATTGAACCAGGACTTCAAAGCGAAAATTGCATCTGAAAATGCGTTCATTTTTTCGTGCAATTATTTTTGAAACGGTCTGTATGTCATTGAGTCTCGTAATTGATTGACCGTGAAAGTATAGCGTGCAAGTCTTTTCTGACAACTGATGTGTGGTGGTGAGGGTTTGATCCTGCCAATTGACAGAGTCGCGTAAGTGGATCGTAGCTCAGTTGGTTAGAGCACAGGTCCAAAGTAATTGCACAGGTCTAGTTAACCTTGGTCGTAGGTTCGAATCCTACCAGCCGCACATCTTTTGCATGGCAATCTGATCTATCGTTTATTTAATCTCATTGTTGTTAATTGCTTTCACGACATGGCTTAAGATGCTTTGGTGGACAATCGGTCGCCGATACTTGCCTTAATGTCGGCGGTCAAAATTGTGACGTGTTATTTATTCATTGATTATTATTGCCTTGACAACTGATGTGTGGTGGTGAGGGTTTGATCCTGTCAATTGACAGAGTCGCGTAAGTGGCTCGTAGCTCAGTTGGTTAGAGCACAGGTCTAGTTAACATTGGTCGTAGGTTCGAATCCTACCAGCCGCACATCTTTTGCATGGCAATCTGATCTATCGTGTATTTAATCTCATTGTTGTTAACTAGTTTCAGTAGCTACCGTGTTCAATATACTAGGTACTTGGAAATACTGAATCATACCGGATTGGATACGATTCGTACTCCTTATCCAATCAGGTTGAGAAGTTTCTAGAGTAGATCCCTCGTAACGTCCTTGACGATGGCAACATCACCATCGTGAAGAGTAAGCAAGTAAATGTATATTTTTTAAGAATAAAAATCATCAATACAAATGCAAACCGTCATTTAGACAGTAGGCTCAAGACAGTGAAGACAAAAAAAATCACAACAATAATTGGAATATATATAAAGTCACCTGAACACCATGTTTGCGTTAATTAGTGATGAAACATACGGAATGAAGGAGTTTTGGCGCTTATTTGTTCTACAAGAAGGTAGACGGATTTAGCAAGTATGCTGCAGCCTCTGACAAAAGTGGGTGAAGTATATGTGATGGTGAACTTTCAGCGACATGAAAAAGCTTACAGCTAATATTTTGCCGTCTATTCGGAAAAGAAAAGTTATCCGAGTAGCGGACTAGAAACTGATGCCTGGTGAACACATACCAGCATGCACGAGCTCGGATAGGAATTGATCAGAGAGCACGACTCCTTCAAACATAGACATACCTAATATGACTGACCAACCGTCGACAAATACTTTGCACATAGCCGCGTCGAAGGCTTCTTCGAAGTCCAGCAATGGCATGTTGAACTGTGTAGCCTACATCTGACAGGGTACTTCTCCTCGATTTGATGGAGCGTGAAGATAGCCTTACCTGTACATCTATCATAAAACCAAACTGTAGAGGATTGAGTTCAGTATGGGCTTTTATCTTGTTCTCGATCACTCTAGCAGATTGATAACTCGATGCGAGTTGTATGACACTGAGCGCACAAGCTTTCGGAGGCATCTGTACCACTCCTTAGTCATGTGAAAAGTGAAACATTGAAAGTCACTTATCACATAATTAAGGAGTGGTGCAGACACTTCCGAAAGCTTGTGCGCTCATTTTAACATTTTTATTTTGAATTCAGATGGAGAACGTCCGAAACACAGATTGCTTTGCAATGATGTTGTACTATCTTGACTGAGCATAGGAAAGGTGTACTTCTTCGTGATTGCTACGACTACTACTGTGTCAACCCCTGTCCCTGTCCAATTTGGTGGATTCACTTAAAGTAGTGCAATGCGTGGTACATGCTCATCTCACACATATAGACCTCCAACTGAACACCATTCGTCGAATATGATACCCTCCTAAAACACTGGGAGCGGAACGAGTGGTAACTGGACTCTGCGGTGCTCCACAAAGAACAAATTCATCCACACCCATCTTTATGTAACCGCATATATAGGTACAAAAATAATCAGTTAAGGACAACTGCGTTGGCTCCATCCCGGCAGACATTGTGGGGATCTAGCTTAATGTCATGGCTTCATCTGAGATTTAATGCCGAAGTCCGCTCTAAGGAGATTAAATGAACAATATTAAGTGACAATGACTGCTAGGAGCAGATAGCAATATGTCCACTTCTTATTTCCCACTGTGCATGTTCTGCAACTGCTTATCAAGGGGTAGTGGCAATTAATACTCCACAGCTTACTTGAATCTGCATCAACATGGACAAAGAAATATTGCAAAATTGTACATGGTAACATAGGGTTGCAATGTATTCCACGGTTGGTACTTACCCCAGATTCAAAACTATCCAGATAGAATCGACAACCATTCGTGAAGATGCAGCAATAAGATTTGCCATTTTTATGGAAGAATGTTTCGAAAACGATATCCTAAAATGCAACAAAAAATACATGAATTATCAATTAAACTATTTTGAAAATCCAAATGATTTCGTACATCAGGGTTGCGGCCTCGCGTCCCAGTGCGACTTTGATTGCCTCCAGACCGAGCTTGACTGTTGCCCGCAGTCTGCCCGCTTCCAGACCGAGTTTGACTGTTGCCCGTAGGCTGCCCACCTCCGGACCGAGTTTGACTGTTGCCCGCAGGCTGCCCACTTCCTGATCGAGTTTGCCCACCACCCGCTACACTTTGGGTGCCACCTCCACCCGGTCGAGGAGATGAAGTTCCTCCAGAAGTCCCACCATTAGGTGTTTTTCTCGCTTGGGGTGTTGGACTTGGAGAACCCTTTGAACGATTTTGAGAAGATTCAGGGGCTGTTAATCGATTATTCTGAAAGTTGTATGTACATTTTAAGTTGAGAAAGCATGAAATGTGAGCATTATGACTTAAACCTTGTCATCAGATGTTCCCTCTCTTACAATAAATCTTTTCTTCATAGTCGCTAAATTGGGGATGAATTCCTCAGAAAATCTTTCAATGTAACTGAGAATGTCCTCTTCAGTTGATGGAAAATTAAATTACTACAATGGTGGGAAATTTATTTTCCCTATCACAGACTGAAACATCGCTTGTAAATTACACACGCAGAGTCTAGCCTTTGCTATTGCTCATTAATAAAAAAAATGAGAATGAGATCTGTGAATGCTTAGTAAGATTAGTATTAGGGATGTGTCGATATAACGACAAATATATGTTTTGAAAATGCTGAAAATGATGCTTCAAGTAGGCCTAATTCATTTTTATTACATGCTTGCAATGCGTTTCTGGGATATAGATGCAAAATCAAATGATGATTAATGTACAATTATACATGTACAATGCATAATCGAAAATGCATGTACTGTACATATATCTAGCATTATGACTGAATGCTGATCCTGAGCAATAGGCAAGCCATGAGTTCTTGACTAAGCGTGTGACATTATTTATCGATTGTACGATAATTGTTGATTTCCTATCATGAGAGCTTACCATGATAGTCCTAAGTTGAATAGTAAGTTTAGAAGAAGATCATGAAAGCTGCAAAGCATACAATTATTGTTTATGGTCAACAGCATATATTCAGTTAATAGCATTTCATCGTAAACAGTCGCACCCTCATACTTTGGAACCCAACCGACAATAAACGAGGAGTAAGTAAGTAAATAGGAAGAAATATTTTCATTGTCGTGAGAAGCAGAATGACACCCTTCTAAGGGGTATACAGATTAACTAAGGGGACTAAAGCTATAGCTAAGGAACTGGACCTATAACACGTCAAGTTGTTGTTTACAGAAAAAAAATATCGAACAAATAATCATTTTTTTCGCCCGTAATCACTTTGACAATCCCTCCCTACCCCTTAGACGATTACATAATTATTGAACGACTCCCAGTTGATATATGCATGTTGTACTGTGTCGTGTATGTATTGGTAATTTTTCACACTGCAATTATATGATTTAGTGGCACTTTATCTGGTTTTACATTATAGAGGTAATTCAAAATATAACGGCTGAATAATACACTAAGCTCATTATGAATTTTATCTTTACATCACAGGGTAATACTAAATTGTTGATATTTACACCACTATTTTAAATATCATTTTATAATTCTACTATTCCATTTCATGAATGCAATTGTGCTACGCTTTCCAAGTTGAAAACAGACGTCTTTGACAGATGAGTTTTGAAGCTAGGTTTATTCAACTTGCATTTTTCGACACTAGCAAGGTTTTTCAAAGAAAAATTAAAATTAACTTGCCATTAAATTTATCCTACGTGGAATGTTCACGTTTGAGCTTTGTCTATTGGTCTAGATGTGAATTGTAGCCTACAGTCTTAATTTATTGTCTTGCTCAGTTATTTACTTCCCTATCTAAGGAATAATATTGTGTTAAACACGAAAATCAATATTTCTAAATTAAGTCATAAAGCCAATTAATATGATATTTAGCAGGCCTCACTTAGGATGGGAAACCTGCGATCTACAAGCCCATCTGGCACATCCCGTGGCTCCTTTTCAAAACATTTCCCAATCCGTACATAATGGTACAAAATACCTCTCAAAACTGTCGTTATGTTTGATCCATGAGGTGTAAATCAGCTTTTGTAAAGCTGATGATAATTTAATCATTTTTTATCATGTTTTGATTAACTGAATAACTGCTGTTGGATTTAGTTATTTATAAGTGCAGCTTGTACTGCTTGTTTTGCATGCTAATCTGTTGAACATATTCAACATTAACAACAAGTAATAAATTGAAGTTGCGAGCCTGTGAACCTGTGAGCCTTTTCATGGCGTTTCCAAAACTGTAAACAGGTTCAAAAGAAGTATTGATAACATACTTCTGAGGTTGCGACCCGTGAGAAGGTCTAAATTTGAACTGGTGGCCCGCGGTATGGTTCAGATTGCCGACCACTGGATAGGGCAACAGGATGTTGAATGGTGATTGTAAATGGATCCTTCAATAAAAGTTCAAAAATTCTATATAGATACCCTTATATTATATTATATTATCAAAATGATTTTAAAAGCCGCATAGAGGAGAATTTACATATAAAGACAGTGGAATCCGCTGAATCTCCTTGTGATTGCATATAGCCTGATGACATCCCAGTTCGTTGTGTCAGATCAAGATCGCTGACAGCAAAGACCTAAAAGTGACTGCTGAACGAAATGTGTTCGATGTGCACAATACTTCCCACAGCGGACCTTTGAAAATAATTGTACAACACATCGTACAGAAATTAATTTTTAAATTGGCTTATCATCGTATGAGTTAACTCTTGTGTCAGTTAGTTGCGCAATAATGCATGATTACCATCGCAAAGGAACTTGATAGACTTTAATGAAAATTAATCTCGTATTACGACTTGTTTGTTACATGAAAACAACAAGGTGAAACGCTCTCTAAATAACTCGAATGATAATTCACCGCACAAGTAAGCAAGAAAAATATTGCTAAAAAGTGCAACTGATTAGATTCATTATCAGAAGTGAATATAGCACAAGTCGCATATCTTCCGTAATCTTTCGTGGCCTCTCAGGGAAGTACGGTCGTTATGACAGAATTACAGCACATACTCGTAGGATCACATCGATGTAATAAATTAGAGCTTATATAAAACGCCATGAAGCACTGCTGATTTCCAAAAACGCTTTGATAGCAAAACCTAGGGTTAGGCGCGAGTGCTCGAGTACTCACTCGCATAGCATTACTCGAGTCTGAGTACTCGGATCAATATAATCACAACTTATTTCTTTGCCAGGAGTCCTGCAAACCCTCCAACCCCACAAGTAACTGAGAAGTTAACATGAAGATTTCTGAGACTGGATTTCGCTTACATAGCCTTTGTTGTTGTCATACCAGTCCGGGGCACTACAGTTCACTGTCTATTCCAACTGTTTATGTGAAGATTTAACATTGACCAATCAATAGGCCAATAGAATGCAACTCGCTGGTTTATATGTACATTATAATATTTAATCAAATTTATCAGCTATGCGAAAATAAATTGAATTTGAAAGCTTGAAATTGAATTGAAGGAATGCGCAGCAGTTTAAATTACTAATGATCTGAGTGCCGTTCAAATTTTTGAGGATGGATATGAACTGAAGATTTTCTCTAAATCAAGGATGTCCTTGCCTGAAGTTTGTTGAACTTGTCATTTTCTGATGGTTAAGATCTTTCAGACTTCCAAAATGCTTTCTTGAAGTTGGAGCCCATCTGTTTAAATATTCGAATATTCATTTTACTTTAAAAGGAGCCCCTATTCAATATATTTGAACAATTTTCAAAATCTTGCATGTCTTCAAAAATCAGCTTCCAAAATATCATCAGTATATACCACGCGTCTTTCAATGATTAATCAAAAAGTTCCAGTGACAAAATATTTATCCGAGTGATGATTGCTAGGAATAAACTTCCAATGTGTCTATTCAAGAAAAGCGCTTGCTTTCTTTATTGTTTACTTGAGAAATGTTTTAATAAATAGAATTTTCATCTGTGAATGCTTGAGATGTTCTCACAGTCAGTACACTGATCATTTTCAATCATGACTATGTGAACCAATTTTTGATTAGTATTCCAGCATTGAAAAATTCGATAAAAGTTGTCCATGACTGATAGACACAGCATATTAATCCATGAAATAGTAGGATATTTTATATGAAACAATACTACCATCTAACTTGAAATTCTCTTCAAGAAAAAAATTTGCTGTCAACAACTTCAACAACTACATGAAACTTCATAAATAGCTTGACTGTGAAGCAATATTATTAGATCGAAATTGATCTACAAACCGTAGATTTTTCTTTGTGGCGTTGTTGTAAGTATACAAGACATCAATCTTCCTTCTAGGCTAATTATCATCTACTTCTATGGTGGATATTCAGACTCCCAGTTATATCTAGGAGTCCATGTGTCATTGGAAATTCGCCATAGATATAGAAGATAAACATTTTCAGTCGCAATTTCCCAGTGCACATCTTACATCGATTGAGTGCTCGTGAAATTTCAAACTACGGTCTACTGAATGTTCTTTCCATACATCATACTTTCAATTTTGGCAATTATGGTCGCCATCACTTCGACAGTCTTCTTTTTTATTGTACGAACTCATTTGGAACTTCCGAAGGCCTACCGCACACATACTCTTTGAATTTATGTGGTATTGTTTTTGATTAAGCATGGTTCAAGAATCTTATATTTTACACACTGTGATATACATATTGCAATCAGGACAATTTGTAACCAGGATAAAGTATTACAAGAATACTGACTGTCATGACATAAAAATTTGAATGTTCAGAGTAATACCAATTTTGTGTTACGTATCAGCAATAAAAATACTTACTTGTGTGGGGACAGGTTCACTCGGTGCTGATCCCATCAATGTATCTGGAGATCTAAAAGGAAAAATACTGTCTTACAATTCACTTATTGTACCTATAAAAATGTCTACATTGTCACTGATTTAGAAGATCAACTGAAGACGTAGTATGAAGACCATGTAGTAAAAGGCAAACATGTGCTTTTACAATATTCAAGACCGCATAAGCACAATGCTGTGCTTCTTCTATAATTTCACGCACCATGTAGAAAATATGTAGTTAGAGCAGAATAATTCTTTTACTGGTGCCTCAACTTGAACACAAACATTTTCAGTGTCATTGTTTTGAAGAAAACGTGTGATTTAAGGACTTCATTTCTTGCATTCTAGTTTATATTTTGATATAAACAAAGACTAACATCGTAACTTTGGTAATATATCGAGTCATAGCAGTGAATCCTTGAAACTTAAGAAAAAATGTCATGTTTTCGAATGTGCCTTTTCCTTTTGTACATACGCGTTTATATGTATACCGAGCATACTGAATGCGTAAAGTTTGCGAGCATAGTCAATGAAATTTAATCAATGTGCATGTGACTGTTAAAATGGCTTCGTTATTCAAAGTATCATTAGAAATTGAAAGCACCAATTGAAATTGTCAACTTCACTTTCCTTGAAATATTGTTCCGCAAACTTTCTGATAATTCTCTTTCATGAATTGTTGGTTCAATAACATGCATTGAAGCGAAATGCTGTCAGAAAACTAATTGTCATGAAGTTGGTTTCTCTACTTATTGTGGCGAGTCGTTCATCACTATGTTGCCTTTAACTGAAGTCAAAATAAACGGCTTCTTCTATATTTAAACATCTATAAATCAATGTTTGTTTAATAACTACTTATAGAAAATGCACTTTATGCCCATCCACTGACGTCGATCAACATGGTAAAATCGAGAGCATGGTAAAATGAGCAAATTGTAATAAGTTATGTAAGTCAAACTGCTATGCAAGTTCAAACTATGATTGATTTCGTAGTATTTTCTCCGCTTTATAGCCTGTCACATAAAATTTACCATATTCATGTGAACAAACTGCAATGAAAAGAGATAATGATATCGCAGCGAAATCATTACACATAAAGCACACAAAATTAATAGCTACACAAAAAATAGAACTTTCTCGGTCAACGATTTTTTTTCACACCGAAGGATTAGTGTTGCTTTAAGGTTCAGATGCACTTGGCTGCTGAAATAGCATTGCCACTTTAAGTCAAAGTTTCATTTGAAAAGCACAAATATGACAAGCCTGGAAACCGAGTGCAGACAAAGCACAAATCTTTTTATGTTATAAAGTAGAGAATGAGTACAGTAACCGGGATATCACCTTACCCCAAATGAATAAAGGTGTAATGAAGCGCTATGGCACGGCTGAGAGTGATGTACATGTAATAGTAGCGCATGAGTTCAAAGCTTACCGTTCTGCATGCACCCACAGTGCTGGACAATAGGACATTGCTGAACGGGAATATATTAATTATAGAACATACGAGTACTATAACATAATATTCAAACAAATTTGTCATTTATGATTGGGAACAGATGTGTGAAGTAGTAAACAATGGAGCTGCGGGGTTCTGTTGTTTTTGATGCAATGACAGATGGCTGTGATCTCGTGCACTGTCGGGCACTCGTTCAAAGCAATCTGACCATTGCATCACTCCGACCGTGCATTAGTTTTTCATGGCAGCAAGACCAACAATGTCGTATTCCATGCGTACACGCATGACAATTAACGAATTTAACCAGGATGGAAGATAAGGAAAATAGTAATAGGAAAATAAGAGATCCACTCCTGAATTTAATGAAAGAATCAATAAGCTAACATAGTTGCCCTGAAAGTCCCTTTGAAATTTATGAAACGATCGCTTTATTGAAGAATTAGAGATGATATGTCATTTTGCAGCGTAAATCGAACTTCAGCTTAAACAGTATTCGAATGGCTTCGAAATATATCTTGCTTCTGTTGATGACACCCAAATGGACGAACCACGGTTGATTAAATTACACCGACAGCATCACGTTAACTTCCAAACATTTGTAGGATGCCATTAGAGATGGATGAGAAATTAATACGAAAAGAAGGATACATCATTCTAGACATTACATTGGGAATAATGGAGCAACGAAAGATGAAGCAAATAGGAATTTTTGAAGCTTTCTTAGCTCATCAGAGATATCTTTATAAGAACAAGCGACAAAGAATGCTAACGAACGAATTCTGAAACAATAAAGCACATTTGAATAATGCGGTTCGTTATTCCAGTGGAGATTGGTCAAATGAAGCTTCAGCCAGAAGCTCGTATGATCACAAATTGGCCTACTAGCCAGAAAGAGTTTCTGCAGGGAACGATGCCGAAAGTAAAGCTTTCACAGAATGATGCAAACTCTATGCCTACTGACTGCGAATCTGCGCGTCTGTCGAGTTCTACCTGGTTCTTCTTCTCATCAGACATGATCAAAGCAGGGATGGCAAATACCTGGGTTTTTTCAAGCACTCGGATCCTAGACCCGGGCGAATCGCGGATCCTATTATCAAGTGATAAAATTGCATGTAATTCGTTTTTATTATCATGAAATATTGAATAGTCTAGTTTCAGAAATTAATATTAAATAATGCGTTTCAGAATACATACTGATGAAGTGATGTTGAAATCCTAGGATTTTGCTATCGCCAACTGTAGTTGTCACTCTGGTTCTCAGTTGATATTATATCATTTTTACGAAATATCATTACAAAATATCAATAGATGATTACAAGTATTTAGGATAACGGTAATACAACCTGAGACCGAGAATAGATAAATGTGTACTCTTTCTTAAGAAATGATAACTGAAACTGAATTTCTGTATTAAATAAATGTATATTTACCATGATTTAAAAATTCCTTGGTAGCCCTTCAGCGTCTATGCACTCTGCAATCTTCATAATTAAACATAATTATCTGAAACAATGCATGTGTATTTGATTGTGTTCTGAAATTTCGGTAACATAGAAATAATGCAATTTTTTAACTGAATGAGACTTATGCGACTACCTTTCATATTTTAATGAAGACGCCACTACATTTCCATCAAAAACAATTGAATAGTACACCGGATATTCCTTATAATTTCCCTGACCTCCAAACCATTTCTGCTCTTATCATCAAGCATCGGTGCATTAGTGGAATTATTTTGTTTCGTCATTCATTATCACATGCGCGTGAAGAATACGTTTCGCAAATTGATATCTGATGGATTTTTTATGTTCCATTATATCAAAATCTCTACAATGATTTAATCGTATCAAGTTGCCCAAAAACGTCAGAAACTGAAAGAAGTAGAAGTGCAGGCAATCAAAACGGAAGTTTCAGCATAAACTTCTGACTTCGCAGACTGAAAAGTTTATTTCTTTTACAAAGGTAGAAACAGGATTCTGAAAACCTCATTTTCGTCAATTGAGTTGATTCCAATACTTGCATAAATAGAACATAGGCAATTAAAATAATTACATAACGTTAACCTAGCCAATCTCAATTCGCTTCACTATTCTTATAACTCATCTATTTGAAAACTTACAAATGTCAATAGTGCATTTCAGATATTTTCATCTCTATTAGTGTATTATGATGTTATAAGGATCATACAACAAATATCATTCATGAATTTGATTGCAGTGCCTTTACTGCTTATCTGATCAGCCTATGACTGTTAATCAGTTGCAATTTACAACGTGACATTGTTTTTTGTTTATGGATAATTGACATTGCATAATCTCCCCAAAACTGGCTGAATCATATTTATATTGATTTCTCCGTGACGAATCATGTGTAGCCTCGTTAAACAGTCACATCCCAGTCTATTGATTTCGTAAACCTGGACTGATCTGATAGACAATAAATGAATAGTCAGACTTTCCTTTGGAACGTTGTGATCGGATGCCCTTCCCGACAACTTCCCATGACACTTTCGGGGCTCGATCTTTGCAACAGAAAATCGTTAGGCCAAGCACTTAGCCACTGTGCCACGGAGACCCTAATTGACAAAAGACAACGTTAAAATGCTGTGTGTATGTTATGTCTTCTGCTATTTTGGAATTTCAGTCCCTGATCGCTCGGTCTTCTTCGCTTTAGCTTCCAGTCCTCATGCTATAAAAAGTCAGTCAGCCCTCGTCTGTATCTATCAAATTGGTTCTCATTTCTTGATAGATCATAAACCGAACTAAGGAAAGAGTTAGATAACATTATGATTTTATGTAAAGCAAAATAAAATAAAGTAATATATCACTCTTCCATGCGCCTTAGAAATACTTAAATGTTGCAATAATATCAGACCACCCAGCCGATTCGAATTTAAAAGAAGCGAAAAAACGAATACTTAACTAAGAAAAGCGAAAAAAAGCGAACCCACTTTTTACATCAAGCAAAGTAGAACAGCGTTGTAGCGACATAATATGATAATAGCGTTATAACGTCATACATATTACGAGTGTAATGACCATCAAACCATGCACTGCCACAAATACTACGAACCTGTGTAGATTGCGAATATTATTTGCTGGTACAAAAATGATAACTTGACGGAGTAACTCTTTGGAGGTGTTTTTCTTGCTTCCTGTTAAACTTTTCGCAAGTGCACAAGACCATATTCATAGATAAACTAGCTTTTGCATTCTATTAATGATCAGACATATAAAAAGCAATCGATTTAGATTTCTTCAATTTTAGACAAATAATGTAGATTTCAAGATTGTTTCATAGGATAGCTGAAACACAGTGCTGAAAAAATCAACAAAAATACCGCTGGAAAATTCAGCAAAATGAAGATTATTTCGTAGTTGATAGCCTTATACGGGAGGTTGTTCATGATCAGGATGAGAAAAAAATACGGCACTCCCTTTAGTAACGGCTTTAATAAAAACTAGTTGCTAAAAATATTTACACAGCAAACGTTTCGCGATGCAGTCGCTGCCTCAGTGCACTAAAAAGAAGGTAAAAGCAGTCAGAGCGCGTGGCTTATATACTATATACCGTGTGTATCATCTCAATTTCTTTGGCATATTTATCAACATTATGCAATGCACCTTACTCATCCGCATAAACTTACTAGTTTGTTTCAATAATCAAACATCACTCTTCTAAGACAACTCGGTAGTAGGCCTCCCGTGTGTCTCTGACAAGCCAGCATGGTTTGATGTCTCCAATTCCTTGACTGATAAGTTCGATTACATTCATTTGCAGCATGTAACCCGCATGTACCTTCAACATGCATCAATTCAGAATCGTGTAAAAGCTATATCACTATGGCCTCAAAGTTACTGTAAAAAATTGTGCATGTACCAGAACGCACTGTGACAAGGCTTTGACTTCAGGAATTGCTACATCATTCTTTTGCTAATAAGGGTACATTTTCCAATTCCTATATAATATATATTAATAAATAAGATTATGCAATTGTCAACGTCTGGATTCAATTGTCAACACATGGATGATAGTAAAACGAGAGTGAAGGTCTACATGACAAAGTCACGTTGTCAACATGCAAAAAAGTCTGTACTGCGAAACAATTTTTTCTTGCTCTACCCAAAAAGCGAAAAAAAACGAATCCCACTCGACAAAAGCGAAAATAGCAAATGTCTGGGTGGTCTGTAATATTGTTTACATATTTGCCTTTCAGTCTTCGTCAGATAACACATTGAAGAAAATTTTAAATATATATATATATATATAATATTATTGCAACATTCAATTATTTCTAAGGCGCGTCGAAAGAGTGATATATTACTTTATTTTACTTTGTTTTACATGAAATCATAAGGTTTCCATCTCAAATTCAGGATTTTCACGAAAATGTAGCAAACATCAATCAGAATATGCAGCTAACAAGAGATAAAGCTTTTGACTTGTGGCTATATAAAGTATCTGCCATCATGTTGTCTACATCACTTAAGTGCAGAATGCCTTGCGTGTATAGCTTGCTTTTAACATTTCAATTCACATACACACGAAAAAAATGCATAACTCTGAAGCTTTATTACATCATATGTTAGCGCTCATGTGGAGGACATAATCCAATTAATATCATGACTTGTCACAGTAGTTGATTAACGAATCCTTACAGTCGAAGGCACTTGACAATCATCAAGTAATCTTTTCTGATCATTATTATACAGCATCGACAATCACTCTGCAGAGTTTACATGTATGTCTGGCGCTTAGATAGTGAGAAGCCTTGCAGGCAAACATGTGTGAAGCAAAAAACATGTTATTCCCCCCCAATCCACAAATATGGTAGAGTGAGGTGATATACAGGTGAATATATATGTGGTGAATATATGGTGAAGTGTTCATATCAGATGAGTTCCTTGACGAAACTTCTTGATTAAACATTTCCTTTTTGTACTTGCTTGTAATTTAAAAGACAAGGACGATCTTTTTTGTCAAAAGGTTTGCTTAAGTGTCGCTATTTCTCCTCGGAAATACTGAGCAATACCTAAGCAATTGAATCAAATCCTGCAGTGGTGCACGACTGAAGTTACAATGCAAAAAAGCTTGATTATTCTGCTATTCTTGAAACTTAGAAGCAGATATCACAAATAAGTAACTTAGAAATGACTTGTTACTTTGTCCATGTATTTGACATGAAATCCGGAAACAAGACGCAACTTGCAGTGAAGCATTTAAGTCTAAAATGAAGTTTGCTGTACGGGGAGTATGACAGGACAGCGCAATAGTTTGCTGTTGATCAGCAAAATTTTCCTATTTCCTTTCTGTGCATACAGAGACGTTAGTAACAAGTTGCCTTGCAAGTGACATAAACTGTGAATGAAGCGAAGTTATTCCAAGTATGATCCACAATCTGCACTGTCTATTTCCTAGAGGTTTACTGATGTTGTTCGTTATTGTTGTTAGTAGCAGTGTTATTTGCATTAAACACCCATTAAAACAAACACAAGCTATGTACATTTTTGTATGATATTGGAAAGAATCAACTTTGCGTTTGTCCAGATAAGCATTCATTGAAAGATGCTTCGCTACGTTTAAATTCACTACACAAAAGGATTTTGCTTACTCCTATTTGTCCATTGAAACAGAATTGCAACCCATGAGACATGCATAGTTTCACAGGATTGTCTCTGGGAAATTTGCAATCAGACGAGAAACCTCGTAATGGGCATGAGCGGCTCCTCGTTCAATGACATTCTTTAAATCTTGAAAGCATTCATAAAACTTGTCAACTTCAGATTTAGGACGTTCACTGTTAATTGGAGCGATATAGTCTGGTCACAAAGTCGTGTGTTATGAACAGCTGGCTAAAGGCTAGTTTATAGTCGTCCGCATTGCGGATGGCGCAGGCGACGTTGCAGTCAAGGCAGGAGGGAGATTCCCCGTCATTATGATGTCTATGGAGGAGCGTTGTTTGCCTGATTTATAGCTATGACCTCAGTTTTTCCAGATTAAATTACACATGCAAATGTTTTATAAATGTAAAGAGCCATAAAATTCATGAATGCCGAATTTTCTCCAATACAGTCTGCCTTCGCTCTCAAATATAACTGCACCTAAATTTATCAATGAAGAGGCTTTGTGAGATTTTCTACAAAACCACCGCCGTTGGAGTAGGAACACATACAGTATAAGTCAGGCGTTTTCGTATTACGATGGCTGTCACCATCGTGTTCAGCAGCTGGCCTAGCTACATGTACAGTGCTGTGCAGCAAAATTTCCACTACATCAAATTTGTAAAAAAAGTGCTGATCTCTTTATTACACATTTACAAAATTTTATATTGAGCAGACATTTCAGTACCGTAAGAATGGTCAGAAAAATGTAAAAAGAAACAAAACTAAAAGCGTGTGTAGCCAACTGTCTAGAGGAAATGCACTCATACAAATTTACTAGCGGGCAATTTTACTTTGATTTCTAAATAATCATAATAATATACATGTGGATCGCTAGTTAATTGTTCCGGTGTCTTTCAAAAGTCATTAAATTTAACTGCTTGTTTGAGAAATCTATGTTGACTGTTATATGTAGCATTGGTTACACTTCCTATTCCTATTTAAATGATGGAATCGATAATAGCTGAACTAACACTTACAAAAATCAACATGAAACTATTACTAAAAACAAAAAATGGTCAATCTGTATCATCAGTCAACATGGACTTCATCTGGTTCTACGTCTTACATTCTTTGCCTCTTGAGTTCATCGTCAATGTCAAAACTCAAAATCACATGACTTCCGTATTTGGGAAATTGCACGAAGTTTTTCGTTCTATCTCAAGGGATGCTAACTTTGCATAGAAACAAATCTTTCAGTTACCGACAAAAGTTTATGATAATGCGTTAAACTTTCACCAAGCAGGTTAAACGCATGCAGATAATGCAGCCCCTGAAATACCACCGATTTCTATCATGTCACCATCAAGATATCAAAATCTGCTCATAGCCTGGTAGGTATGACCCGCCACTGAAATTGGACCGAGTGGTGATCTTTTAATGAAAATTTAACTAAAACAAATATTCACAAACTTCTGTCGCTAACTGTAGATGCAAATTCAGACATAAGCCGGCTTAAAATTTGAATAATTATTGCAAATTCTTGGGAAAATATGGTGATGTCCTTATAAAACAGCACATGGAAATCAAAACATAGAGATACTGTGAAACAAAAACATTACACACCCTAGTACTCATAGAAAGAATAAAAATGAAAAGGGAAGAAATCTACCATGGAACAAAATATAGGGGTAAACAAAAAATATTGCGAATTCTGAAACGATTGGTTTGTGAAGATTGCATTTTTTGTTTTCATCAAATATTATTGCAATTATCAAGAAAAATCGAATGTTGATCAACATTTAAAAAACGATAGATGTCACGGTCTACATTTAATGAGTGATTATGTAACATTTCCATCGATATGAAAGTTGTAGAAATTATTTGAAATAGTATGATTTATCAATATTATTGAGTGGATGTTTATTTTGTTTTATGATTGTTTCCACGATGATGGTGAATACTCCACGGCATTGAATATGAAATTAGGGTTTCAATGCATCAGTTAATTGCTTTTCGAGATTCATGGTCTGAATATGGAATTCAAGAACTAGTAGTATGACATGCATTTTGTCATCCGAACAACGTCGGAAAATAGCTACTGTGCAACAAAGACTAACCATGCTTCTTGTCATCGTTTTGGATGAGGAAAATAAATAGCCAAAATTAGAAGAATGCAACCAAGATCTCATCAAAGAATTCGATGAAGGGTGTGAGACGATGACATAAAAGGACGATTCGTGTGGACCTCGTTCAAGTTGTTGCTACGATAATGTCCAATGAATTAGAGAATTGAGTGAAGATGATAATCTTAGGGATCGTGAGGATGATTTTATTGTGACTGACATTTACCTTCAAACGGGAAATGAAGGAACGATTTGTTAATGAAATACATGCACCTCTGAATGCCTGAATAAAAAGAATATATTCAGAGCGTAAATCAGTCAAAAGATTATCGATTTATTGGACATAATCGCATATGTATAGCAACAGCTTGAACGAGGTCCACAGGAATCGTCCTTTTATGTCATCGTCTCACACCCTTCATTGAATTCTTTGATGAGATCTTGATTGCATTCTTCTAATTTTGACTAACTATTCCTCTAACTATGCTTCCCCACCCAAAACGTTGACAAGAAGCATGGTTAGTCTTTGTTGCATAGTAGCTATTTTTCGACGTTGTTCGGATGACAAAATGCATGTCATACTACTAGTTCTTGAATTCCATATTCAGACCATGAATCTCGTATGGAATCAGTACATCAAATAGTTGATCGTAGAATTCCTCCACCTCTTCATCCGTGTGGCTTGTTGTAATTTTTCCACACTTGAATAATTTTCATACAGTATCTATCGTTGAGTTTCACCCTAATTGATTTGCCCTTGCGATTGATTTGAATAGGCCCATGTCGCAAGAATATAATTACCAATATATCAATTAAAGGCAGACTCAGCTGTAAAAAAAATATAAGTAACATATAAAAATAAACAGTAACCGAAATTAATTAAGTCTTTAATTTGATTATTGTAACATTAAAACCAGGACTCTTTCTCAGTCATTGAAAAGAAATCATTGCCCAATACAACTTCAATCAGTCAAAACGATGACAGAATCGGATATCGCTTCATCAATTGAAAATCGATATCGAACGATCAATAAAAGTCAAAATGGTCAAAAGCACATCGTCGTTCAGCACTAACTTAATTGTAATTCTTGAATTGTCTGTATCGAAATCACCTTTCTCTTCAATTTCTCCCCTTTTCTATTACGCTTCACTTTCAATAAATACAATACCTGAATTTCATCGCTAAAAATTGAGACATTTTAAATACCAAGTAGAAATTTATTCATACAACCCACCATCAAAAAGAACCACACCCAAATTGCAAAAAAGTCATGTATATTCTAGAAATTACGGCATTATCATTTTGATTGTCTTCTGCTGACAACCATGCGTCTGTGAGCCGTGCTGGCTTCATGTTAACGAGGTTTGATTCTATTTCCGGCTTATAGCCATTATTCTGTAATCAAATTTTCCATTGAAAGCATTGATCGAGTCGGAGTCTGTCGAACCAGATGTTGGACTATAAGCTACAATTTCAACTATAGCAATAATGCTCATTATCAGATGACGTTAGTAATCGATGATTGCTGACTTTTGAAATTGTAGATGCACAATGTTGGAACAATATTCCTCGTCTGTGGTGCAGGAAGAAACTATCAAAATGAAACAGTAAACTCAACCTGTCGCGGAAAAATTGCATATGCAATCATAATTATTTTATAATTGATAACATGCTGTTTTCTTTCATGATATGCTCTTCCTGATGCCTAAGAGTACATGATCGAAACAAAGTGACTTGAAATGATGGGTGAAGGGAAAGCGTTTTCCAGAGAGTCATTGCTTTCAACAAGGTGTAGTGTATCGCTTTATCTCGTTGGCAAATGGTTTTTCAGAAATTTCTCTTTTCTTTCAATTCCACAAAGTTTTGCAATCATTTCACAATATGAATCGAAAGTAGCGGTTATTGTATTATTATTGCCTTAAAAAGTATTCTTTCTTTCTAAAAGTTTGCTTCCTTTTCAAAATTTGTAAATAAAAAGAAATTTCATACTTGATTTTAAATTTCCACCATACTTTTCATTTCGGGTGCAACGCTGGATTTAAATCACAGAGGCACAAGCTAATATAACTTTCACGAATAAATCGACACATGCGCCGTTAGAATGAAAACACACAGGCAAGCGAGAACAAAAGAAGTATAAGATCTACATCAAGGTTTTTGCTATTTAACAGAGGACAAAAATGGAAGTTGATTAATTGAATGTTGAAAGAAAAGTCGTAATACTGCAGTTCAAGAAAATAAAAATTAGTACGTACTGTAAAACGTAAACATTAAATGATAATACCGTTGTCCGCAAAGATCAAGTGAATAAAAACGACATGAAATTTATCACAAAAAAACAAGTAACATGAGAAAGTCATATTTCCGTAGAAAATCAGGTCAAATATTACGGAGGACAGAGTCATGACAATGGAATAACTTCCTGGAGATGCAAATAAGCGCATGCAGAATAGGCCTACAGCACTCCAAACTAAAGAAAACGAAAATATGAATAACAGGCATTATAGCAATAAAATGAGACTAAAAGCATTCTCTTCTTGCACACATGAAACCTTTTGATTGTTAGGCCAAGCACATGCTTTTTTGTGGCATGGACGCCACAATACAGAATATGGTTACAGTGGTTACATTGTGTGATTTTGTGAATGCAAGTGCAGTACTTGTGTCGAATTAAAAGTTTTCTCGGTGATCGAATTTAAGACAGCGCTCCGAAGTAGTGTTCACGTGAGACCCCGCGATCCACTTCGCTCCACTACCGAACAGTTCGATCACGAGACATTTCCATCAAGCGTGTAATTGTCATTATGCATGAGATTGTCATGCCTCGATCTTGCTACCTCAAGTAATCGGCGCCTATTATTATCAGTTTAGAAGCATTGTCAATCGAAATGTTTCATGCGTGCAAGAAGAGAATGTTTTGAGTCTTTTTTGCTGCTATAATTAATGCTTATGATTCATATTTTTCGTTTTCTTCATTATCATGATCATCATTCAGTTTGGAGTGTTGTACTCTACTTGTTTACATTTCCAGTAAGTTATCATGCATGACTCTGTCCTCAATAATATTTGACCTGACTTTCTACGGTAATATGACTTTCTCATGTTGATTGTTTTTTGCGATAAATTTCATGTTATTTTCATTCACTAGATCTTTTCGGCAGCGGTATTATCATTTAATGTTTCCGTTTTACAGTACTAATTTCTATTTTTTTGAACTGCAGTATTACGACTTTTCATTCAACATTCAATTGTGCAACTTCATATATTGTCCTGTCAATTAGCAAAGACCTTAATGTATGTCTTTGACAACTTATGTTCTCACGTGCTTTTGTGTTTCTATTTCATAAGTTTAAAATCAAATGTGACTTTCCTTTTGCATGACTTTAATTATCACAAACTTCTAGAAACTTCTGGAGAGTGAAATCGCACTCTGTCATAATTACCTTAATTATGCTTGCGTTTCAAAATGTCGATAACTCCCTGAAGTACTTGTGCTAAATAAGATTAAATTAGAAATGACCAAAGTGTCGTGGTATCATTCCACCTGATCAGAATCTCTGTTTAATACCAAAGAAAGTCATATTTGGGACATGCAAGTATGTTTATCATGTCACTTATAAATGTACTTTTGGATGTTTGTGACAGTTAAATGGGATAGTAATAATAATAATAATATGCGTTTATTTCCAGATAAATGAAAATCGTACATTTCGAGTAGTGAAGTCATAAAGTGATACAAAAGAGATTCATCAAGCAAGCAGTCATCAAGTAGAAGTCTCATGTAATACTCGCACGCGTAAATTGATCATTGAGAATAGTTGCAGTTTTTACACAAAAATAATTGAGTCTGCGAATAGTGGATACTGTTGGTAATAGGAAGCGTCCCGAAGTGGAGATTTCACACATAAATGTATTCAAAATACGATTCTCATTAGAGGCTGTTTTATACGATTTAGTTGCCGAAATTTTTCTCCTTTCCTCAAGGAGTTGAAGACAGTCATTTGTACAATGTCCACACAGAAGTCGATGAAATCTGCTTTGCAACAATTCAAGCCTATGTGCGTCTCTCTTGGAAAGTCCGATGAATAACGGAGATGCGTATTCAATAATTGATCGCATAATACCGCAGTAGGCCAACTTCAGCCGAGAATTTACTAAATGCGGTCGAAGAAATCTTAAGGGAAAGTGGCGTCTGGACGCAGATGCTGCGATTTTGTCAAAATGGTTACTCCATGAGCAACTCTTGTTGAAGGTGACTCCTAGAATTGTCAGCGTCTCAACAGAAGCTACATCCTTTAAATATGTCGGATGACAGTATTTAGATTTCGGAATGACCAGCGACTTACACTTATTCAAATTTAGCCGGAGTCCACATCGATGTGGTCATTATTCTAGGACCGAGCTGTGGGTAGCGTTGATGTTAGGGTTTGTTGTTTTGTAAAGCGGAGCACTGAATGTTATATCGTCTGCGTACATAACAATCTGACAGCAGCCATTCGTTACATCAAGTGAACCCATCAAGATCGAAAAAAGGAATGGTCCCAAGACAGAACCTTGAGGGATTCCTGAGTTGACGAGTAATCGGGTACTAGACAGTTCCAATTTTATCATACTGTGAACGATCCTCTAGATAGCTCACATGATATGAGCTCTCTTGGCATGTCGCATTTCAACATACGATCAAAAATTACATTGTGTTTCAGCCGATCAAATGCCTTTGAGAGATCGTAACTTATTATTTGAACTCTGAAATCAACCAAAGATTTCGTCACATGATCGTGTAGAGCTATCAATGCACAAGTTGTAGACGATTCGGGCCTGAACCCATACTGATATTTACCATATGCCTTCAGGAAATAGGGTTTTGCGAATTCTAGAAATAAGCGCTCCATTATCTTCGTTGGGACAGGTAATGAGCTTACCGGTGTCAAATCATCAGTGGATTTTGGATGATTCGTTTTAGGGATAGGCGTGATGGCTGAAATCTTCCATCGGCTAGGAACAGTTGCGGTTTTTATTGAGTCTTGCAAGAGTGCCATCAAAGGCTGTGCCAGGATCGAGGCTGTGACTTTGTATAACATAGGCGGTATTTCGGAGGACGCTTTACGGGAAGGTGGTGTTTCAAGCAGACGAAAGACAAGATGTTCGGAAACCACAATTTCTCTGGCGATGTCAGATAAAGGCAAATTGATGTTGTTTTTGTCATTGTAGACAAGATTTTGATTAATCGCATTTGAAGCTGTCTCAAGGCAATCAAATCTGCTATAAAGAGCTTTAATGTCATCATTTGATTTTCGACCACTAACAGTATTAACAATTTTCCAAACATTCCCATGCTTCATTTTAAAAATCCATATTGCTTTAGACTTTTCAATTTAATTTTTAGGAGATTGTACAGCTGGAAGTTCTTCTGGTGATAATCATTCCAACTTTTGTTAATTAACGATTTCACTATAGGAGTAATCCATGGTTTTGTGTTTCCCGTGAATGTAACAAAATCGACTGGGATAGTTGCAGCGAATGCAAAATGCAAATAATTGTGGAACATATCACACTTTTCATGTACAGTTTTAATGCTATCATGCATAAAGGACCAATCATACAAATTGATAAAGTTAAAAAAAGAATCGAAATTTGATTTGCGAAGATCAAATACAGCTCGGGAAGTACAAATATTCCTCGATTCACAGTTGGAAGGGCAAAACGTTGGATTGCCTAACAAAGACATATGTGGAGAAGAGGAACCATATATGGGAACGCTAACAACCGTGTAATTTTCTGCAAGATTTTCAGAGAACAAAATATAATCTAACTCTCTGTCACCGTACGAAAGCTTGTTATGTAAGTTAACCAGATTACAATTGTTACAAATAACACTTGTGTTGAGTCTGTTTAAATCTCCGCGTAAGACAATCTCAAATGTTGGATTATTGTTCAAAACTTCATCAATTAAGTCAATAAAAGATGTTGTCACTTCACTTTGATGTGCTATCACAACCTGCGGAGGTACATAATATCCAATTATCACAATCATAAGATTGATTTTAGCAGCAACAATTTCAATGCCGTCAGGTATATTGCCAATATAATAGAGTTCACATAAGGCATGCAGTACCTTGTTACAGGTTATATGTATTAAAGAATGTCGAAATTTATTCCATGCAAATAGGATTTTATTGAAAAAATAAGGCTGCTACAAAATAAGATATTTAGTTTGAAAAATAAAATTTTCCCAACGTTTCAAAGGACTAATGAAGAAACTGGAGTATTAATGCAATGTCTATACATAGAAATACAAAATTTCAAAATATCTGGAACTGTTATCTACTGTAGGATTGAACAGAATGATACAAGAAACTTCTTGGAGATATTAAACTGAGCGTAGGAAGAACTGAAATCATATCATCTGAATCATCGGTGGTTGCGGAGAGTGTTCTTTTTTGAAACCGTGCTGAAAAGGCAGCGAATGGACGAATTTTGTGGTGATTGTGAGAATAATCTTTTCCAATGTTTTGGCAAGAGGTGGAAGAGGAGTATAGGTCTGTAAGAGGTGTGAAGATGTATTTGTTATGTTTTGGAATTGGTATGATGTTTTGACCGCTTTCCAGATGCTGGGTATCTAGTTGGTGTTGAGAGAATGTGTGTATATGTCAGTTAGGTATTCGATAGCAGTGGGGCCGAGGTGTTTTTAGGTGTTTTATGCTGATTTTATCTGGCCCAAGAGAATTGTTGTTTGCAGAGTCTGAGATGGCTTGTTCTGTTTGGTCAAGAATCATTTTTGGTGTTGGTGGTAGTAAGGTAGAGTGTGTCGATTTTTCTGTTTTCTTTTCGTATTTTGTGACGTGTATGTGTGGTGAAGTGCTTGTTAAAAGCGTTTGCTCCCCGGGGGAGGCGGATTGCACCTCAGGCAGGCCCCATCCTTGACAATCCATTGGACGAACATCCTCACGGACATCGTAGCCGATCGTCAGCAGTGGAGAGGCAGTTCGTCGATCATATTATGGGAAATTATAGTGATCTTGTTCAGGCACCAACTTAAGAGGTAGGCAGTAAGATATAATGTGCATTCAGGAAGCTGAAGTAGACAACAGTACGTCCGATGCAGAATTGTCGACTTTTCGATAAAGAATTTTTCGTGAAGGCAGAAAGAGAGCTGGAGGAACATTGGTATATGCAAGAGAAGAAATACCAATATCTAGAATTCCTTGTGAACCGCAGAATAATAAATTCGTTTCGATTGAATGCATTATGTTACACATCAATTCTGAACTGGAGAGTCTTGTCCTGGTTTGGTTGTATCGTAGACAATCCATTTCGCCAGCAACCGCAAGACAGGAAATGACATATGTGCTCACCATTGCAAGTTCAATTGAATCGAATGTTGTGGTTATTGGAGATATTAATTTATGTGCTCTTGGGACACATACTGAGCTTCTACATGATTTATGTGACCAGTTGGGTGTGACCTGTAAGGTACAAGAAGCACCGAGACCTGCTAGTGGATCTTGTATAGATCAAATTCTGGCTAGTGAAGATCTAATAAGTGAAGTTGTAGTTCACGAGCCAGGATTGTCTGACAAAAACGGATATTGATTTGTCGCTCTTTCAAAAGCTTTGATCCTGAGATGTTTCTGTCACATATTAATGAGGTCATTCCAGTATTTAGTGTGGGCAGTGTTTCTGACTCAGTGGATGATTTGTATGATTTTGTCCGTTCACTTTTCTCTCAAATATTAGAATGCCATGCCCCACTAAGCTCCCTAACAAGTCGTCCTAATTCTGTACCTTGGTTTAATGGTAAAATGTCCTACGCCAGGCGTATGAAGCATTACACTGGTTAAACCGAGCACCAATAGACAAGAACACCGGGAAAAGGATTCATTCTTGCTATGCATGGGAACGCAAGACTCATTGGCAGAAATTGTAGCGTAGCCTGCATCGAAAAGCAGCACGGTATTTCAAGGAAAAGTGTAAATCAGAAAATCACGATGATTTGTACAGGATCTTCGAGGTGTGTATGAAAAGTCGCAAGTGTAAGGCAACACAAAAATACTACCGAAAGTAATACCTACGTGGTAAAAGACGAGTAGATCGCAGACAAGTTTGGTCAGCATTTCCAGAATATCGGAAAGAATGATGAGAGCGATGACTTGCATGCACTTGTCTTTGAGGCGCTGAGTCATCATCAAATCATTAAATTGATTACTGAAGAGCTGAGTGCAGGTGATATTGTGGACAGGTTCAATTTTTATTTGACAAATCCAATCGAAGTTGACACCATCACGAATAATTTGAAAACCTCCAAAGCGGTTGGCGTGGATGGTATACACTCTCGCGCTATTAAGGCGACGGTATCCTCGAACTGTATCATCATCGCCTTCGTATTTAACCTGATAATTACGAAATGGGAATTTCCGAGAGATAAGAAACAAGGCACTTGGATTCCTGTGTTTAAAAGCGGATCACCGGATGAAGTTTCGCGCTATAGACCTATTACTCTACCGCCCCATTTCTCAAAAATTATCCAGACTCTTATGACGCGTCGATTTTCTAAAAATATGTTCTACCTATGCTTTCCCCTTTCCAATTCGTGTACAAAAGGAATCACAGCACAGGGTCAGCTTTTGTTTACCGTATATACTCGCATATAAGCCGAGTTTAGAAGTATAAAATACAATGCTGAAATCAGGGGGTCGGCTTATATGCGTATAAAACAAAATGAACACAAGGACAGATACTAATGCCAATTTTCCAGCTACACGTTTTCATCGCTATCTGCCTTTTTATTTGGTTGTGTGTCACCAGTGGCGAGCCGTAACCAAGCTAGAGGTAATGATGAAGCCGACGTCATTGGTACACGGTTTGGTTTCTTAGAAATAAAAAAATTTCTTCTATTTCTTTTAGTATGTAACATAAAAGTAAGCATTTATCATCTTTACAGTAACAAATTTCTATGAACCAAAAATATAGTGTAAAATTAGATAAGTTGAGTACCGGCTTATATGCGGGTTTTTGCAAAAACTGGTAATTCTAAAGCAATTTTAGATGGTCGGCTTATATGCGAGATCGGCTTATATGCGAGTATATACGGTACATAATTGAGGATTGAAAGGAAGCGATAGACTCAAGAAATTCGGTCGCAGCGGTTTTACTGTATTTATCGGCAACGTTCTACAGCCTTCCTCGCCAACTTTTTTTGAGAAAATTGCAAGCATATGGTATGCCAGCTAAAGCAGTGGATCCGATGAGATCTTATTTGGATGAGCGATCAGACCAAGTCAAGGTCAATGGGAAGCTATCAGGGCACTTCTATGAAGTTTCAAAGGGCATTCCACAAGGATCCCAGTGGATACCTCTCATTTGGAACGTGTACATCAATTACCTTTTCCCGATGATCATGAAACACAAAATTAATAATTGCATATGCAGATGACATTATCCATTGGATAACTGCAGATAACATCAATAAAGTTCAGCTTCGAATGGACTTCTTGATGTCAGATATATTGAACTGGTTCAAAGAGAACGGATTACAGCCAAGTCCACAGAAATTCCAATGTATAGGACTGGGAAGCGGTGGCAAGGATATTCAGTTCAAAATGCAAGGCTTCATTTTAGAGAACATGGAAAGTATTCACTTATTGGAATTCAATAGGCCTATTGATAAAAATTTTACTTTCCAAAACCAGCTGAAGAAATTTACGAAAACTATTGCATGGAAGTTGAGTGGCATACGTCGTTTGAAGAATAGTATAAGTCGCAACACTAGATGGAGACATACAAACATACGTCGTGCCACATTTTGATTACGTCTCGTCTGCTCATCTGTTCCTTCCAGCATCTGGTAAACGAAAGGTTCAGACTATGTATAATCGCTGTATACAGATGGCGACAAGAGGTTTCACAGCACCGACATCACAACTCATCAATTCAATCCAGACGTACGAGTTGGATCTGATGCCACATTAATCTAACTAGAATTATGCAGTCAGTCTCCAGAATAAAACGTCAACACTAAAACTCGCGAAACATGAACGAATTTATCACCAATTATCAATATAATCCAGGCAATGCTCCAATAGCCCTTGGAGAACTACTTGTTTGATATACTTCATCCACTTTGCTCTGAAGAAGTGTTTTTCAGCAACAAGGAGTCAGGGCTGTAAAAGTAGGAGAAAGATCAATGTGATTCTACGGCACCAGTTTCTGGAATGTTTCCGATCAGCATCCGATAGTGCAGTGCTCGCAGTTCATCAACTTTCTCAGAACTTGCCTTCAAAAGCAGAGTGGCATCACAGTGTCGCGTGTGATGAACATCAAGACTGACCTGTATTCATAGATGTAATTACATTACTGTATTTAGATTAGTCATATGCATGAATAGAATAAATTGATTGAATGTAAGCAATGTAAACCCATGTTTTTAGATAATGATTTTGTACAAATTTCAAGAAACTAGACAATTTGTAAAATTTTAGAGAATAGAAAAAAGTGTATTTGATCCTCATTAATAAGTTAATATGTAACTGGTTTTAGGTAGCAGAATGAATTCATAATGCCTATGTCATGTCATGTATGCCTATGTGGTTTCATCTAATAAAATATCTTATTGATATGCCTCCGCATTAGGTAATTCATTTTCAATTGTATATATGCATCAACTAATTTTGATATTCTTCCTTTTACAAATTGTCGTCATACAATTGAATTAGTACAATCCCTTAGTTTTGTTGATTATATCAGAAATGCAAAAAGTTGTACCTCTATCGCCAAACACAAATTTTTACTCTGGAAACCTAATTTCCCTTTCTTCTCATTCTTTCTGTCGTCCTTATACTGAAGCTTATGGACACCTCAGCTACATGCGATTCTCCTTCTCTCGCCATGCTTACATAGATGTCACCTTGCAATACAGTGACCGTTATACAGTCAAAACAGTGATTTCATTGTCCGTAGGGTCTTCGATAACTTTGTGCCAGATATCAACATCTCCAGGGTCAGCATCACTTGTAGGTGCATACATTTGAAACATGCTTATACTTCTGGGTCTTGCATTTATTCCAACCTAGATAGGCTTATTCTATCCGATACAGAATTGTTAGACGCTTATTTCAACTGTTTTACGGATCAGCACTTCAACACCATGTATACACTTGCTTCTACATCAAGACGAGTCCAATCCAAAATAACATCATTGATGATTGGTTCCTACACTTCACCTGTTGTGCTCACTACAGAAAGACCAGTAACATCCCATGCGTTGTGTTTAGTTTGAAATCACGCTTGACGAGGTCCATTATTCCAAGAAAGAGGATCGCCTCTCATCAGTTTGAAAGGATTTTTACTTCAATGGCACCTTTCAAACGACCAGCTTGTCATCCAGATTGATGCTGAAAAAGATTTATCTGTTGTCATCTTTGTTCATTGAGCATGTTCGCAGTTGTTCGCTCAAAGGCACCTGATTGACTTGAATCGATTCACTGGCATTTGAACATGATAAAAGAGCAGCTCTCTTAGATGATCTGCCGTCAGTGCTGTTGATATTTGCACTGCCTAAGAAAAGATGATGAACACTCACTCATCCGCTGTCATCGCAAATGATGATATTGAAATCTTGCTTCCGCCGCTTGTCTACAGTCACAACCCTGAACAAACGGGATGCGATATACCTTCAAACTGGATCCCTGACTGAACTCTGGTTCTGCAGTTGTGGCCACAGAAACAAAAAACCCGCGATGACGCGGCAGACATGAGTCACCGCTGATTGTCGTAGATAGATTGGGTCGCCAATCATTATCAGCCGAGCATCAGCCAAAGCGGCCACTATGCCCATATCCCCCAGAACTCTTATATAAAAAGCTTTCATTTTTTGACCACTTATTCAAGATACTGTCAAAATTTGATAGAACTGCAATTCACCTAATACTCGTTAAGATTCAATCAACCTAGTAAGGCATAAAAATGCTTATACAACGCTAACAATCAAAGGCAGCAATGTACTTGCAGTTTCAGAGTAACACAATCATCATGATAGTAGCTGCTAAATATTCATTAAATTCATACCACAATAACAGAAAAATACACATTCAAAAATGATGTACAGATGACCTTACAAAGGAAAAAGTTCAGAGTTAAGAGGAGGGTAGGAATTTAAAATTATTAACGTTTAAACAAATAACTTTTACTAATTCAATTCAATCAACGAAAGTTATTAATTAGTAATGAAAATTAAGTAAGTAAATTAGTTATTTGGTAAATTAATTTAATATTATTTTCCAGTAGAATCAGCGCCAAATTTGAAAAATTAGCTGTTGACTCTGAGTGAATAAATCGCAAAATTTTGTTGAACGTATCGTGAACTGTGACTGAATAGAATTTAGATCGGCATTCTCTGAAGCTGTTATCTGAAAAATATATAATCAGTCACAACTTCTGCAATTGTGCAACTTCTTTTGCGAACAGATCATGCCACGAGATAACCTTTGATGCTTTTTCTATTGGCAATGCAAGATTTAGGTCATTCTGTCAAGTAATTACTGCTGTAGGATGGAACGAAGCCATTAATTTCAAAAAGGCTAAATTAAAATGAGTCGCTGGTATTTTATGAGCCCGAGATAGAACCTGAATCAGTCATGCTTTATTACTCTACATCTAGTGAGTATGTTTGCAAAGTTGGAGCTCAATCGGTTAGGGTCTCTGGTGATCGGGGACCGTAAAGGGTTCCCGAAGGAAAGTCCTTCAAAAATGCCTTTGTGATCAGTCACTAGTGTCTTATGAGACAGAGATGGAGCCTGAATCAATCAGTCATACTTTGTCAAGCGGCATTGTCTGAATATAGAGGGACTCACACATCCACGAAGCACTCGAGTTCATCTCTACTTCGGAACTCCCTTCATCGCTATCAGTGTCTGGTAATAAAATGGGCAAGAACTCAACTCAAAACGAAACTGAGTGACTGAATTGAATGATGCAGTCGATCTGATCAATTCTACTCAACTCCTCAGTTGCAAACCAAGACACTGTTAAACTACTTGTAGTTCCTAATGCAATTTATAACGAGTGAGAATTATTTCCATTATATAGCTCCACGACAGGGCTACTCAAACCTCTGATATCCACATGGATGCTTCCACTACAATTGGAACCCCGTTGCGAAAGACAACTGTCCATCAACAGACTACTTTGACCAGTGATTCTCAAGTACAACCTTCTCCTACTAGTCCGGCAGCCAGAACGATTTCTGCAGGGAACGAGGCGGAAAATGAGACTTTCACAGAATGATTTACATCTTCTGCATACTACGAATCGGCACGTCTGCCGAGTTCTAGAGAATTCCTCTTCTTGTCAGACAGGATCAAAGAAAAACACATGTAAATCCAATGGGACGCAGATTGCAGCTTTTGGCTAAAATGAAATTTTCTTTGTTTTCGCTTATCAACTGGAAAGTATTCAGTCTAGAGTCATAATTTTTGACATGGAATGTCTTCAAGTCATTTCCTATTATGTCCATGTGCTTTTATCATGTTTCTGATCGGCAATGCATGTGAGAATGTGGTTGAATGTGGATAAAGTTGCTCAGAATGTTTGTTTGCCGACATTAAAGGCTCCAAATCGAAATTAGTTTTGCTTTATACACAGGGGTGCATGAGCATAAAAGGAAATGACCAGAAGACATTCAATGCCAAAAATGTGACTCTCGCTTAGTGTTCATCGTTTAAACAGTGAAAAGATAGAAAAATTCATTTTAGCCAAAAGCTGCTATCTGTGTCCCATTGGATTTACATGTGTTTTTCTTTGATCCTGTCTGACAAGAAAAGGAACTCTCTAGAACTAGGCAGACGCACCGATTCGTAGTAGGCAGAAGTTGTACATCATTCTGTGAAAGCCTCATTTTCCTCCTCGTACCTGCAAAAGCTCGTTTTGGCTACCGGACTATACTACTTCAGATTCGATTCCACAAAGTGTTCCAGCCGAGCACAACCCAATCTGTGATCCTACTGATCTCGCACTAACTGTAATCCCACATAAGCTCAATAACTCTTACAACGTCGATTTGGATGATCCAGACCAATCGATGAGCATTACACTCTTTTCCTTTTACCAAACCACTTGTATGCTCGATGGTTTGGACTTTTCTCGTGAGTATATTATTTTCATTGACACTAATCTCACTTCCTTTGACTTTCCTAATTGCTGTATTTTTGCTCCACCTAATGGTAGATTGATTTTTTTTTAATAATCTGGCTATTCATAAAAGGTGCATGAAAATGCTTCCTCCTTGTTTCATCACAGCTAGACTGTAGAAATAGGCCTTCAACTAATTTTATTGTTTTTCAATCGGTCATTTGTCAACCTAAAAAAGCTTTTCCTAATGCTACTATTGCTGTCTTACTGAATGGTGTACCAACTAATGTATCTAAAGATATTTGTGAATGTTAATAGAGAGAGAAGAAGGAAGGAAAACGGAAGGTCGGGGGTTCGACTGCGGCGGCGATTTCTTCTTTGTCCTCGTGGACGAGGTGGGTTCAGTCGTCGACAGGGCTTCCAACGCCACCACCTCTGACCTCGCAAAGGTCAGAGTGTATGAAGGTCAAACTTCTCCTTCGGTGACCTAGCTCGTCTCGCCTACTCCAACTGACTAGCTTGAGGCAGCTTTCCAGTCAGAGGAGGAGCGAGGAGAAGTCCGTGGATAAAAGTTTCATTCGAAGAGGAGGTCATCACTTCGTTGATCAGCTGAGTGATCTCGCGGAGATGCGATACGAAGTTTGTGATGAGGCTGCGGAAGGAGGCAGTATCATTGTTCTTGATCGTGCAGGTTCACCAGCCGATCTGCGTAGAGGCTAATTAGTAACGACGGATCTCCGAATCGTTCTTTCAGAATCTTCAGAGCAGTAGAATAATTCTCTGAAGTGCAGGGAATCCCGCGGATTGCGTCACGGGCGTCACCACGGAGCGCAGAAAGGAGGTACGTGAACTTCTGCACGTCGGAGATGCTACGGCAGTGAACTGGTCGAAGAACGGCCTCCAAGATAAGATAATTCACGAGGAAGACTTTGTGTTGAGTTTATGAGAATATAAGAGCTTACATGTAATTATAGCATTATGAAAAGTGAAGCATGCAATAGTGATTACTTTAAATTTGCATTATTTGCAGCTCAAGATATAAGATTGTATTGCCAAAGTATTCCAATATCAATAACACAGTTTATCTTTTTAATTTATGGTTTTTAATCATTTTTCACTCTTCCTACCTATAGATATTTTGACCATATTCTTTGATCATAGGTTTACTCTTGAACATTAGCAAATGCGAGTATTAAATTTGACATTTGAACTAACGATAAATTCAACCAAATGTTAACAGTTTTTGCAGTGAAAGTTCGTAATGATGGAAGCTAATAATGGGTCGGACACGTCCTGTTATATTTATCATTAGCATGATAAGATTGAATCTACAATATTTGCTGTGCGCTCCATTCTGATTGGTTGTTGAAATCTACCAGTACAATGTCAACTCATGTAATAATAAATGCTGATAAAACATTTTCTATATCTATGTTAGCAACTGGTGGCCCCATCTTCTCAATCATGAGATGACGATTATAATGCAGTCTATTTTGTTTAATTTGATGCAGTATTAGCTGAGATATCGCCAATTTCATGTTTCGACAACTTTTGTGTTGACGATAAGTCCACGGTATTCACTCATTAGTTGAGTAATTAAGACGTGCACACTTTGAGGTAAATGTATTATTCCACATAACTTTGGAACTACTGCATCGATTTTGATAAACGAAACGTTGTCTTCATCGTAACAGCAAGATGAATACAACTGCAGTTCCAGTTTGTCGGTAACTGGTATTTTTTCAAATTGTTTTTTTCACCGTCAATCAATCGCCGACTGCAGTTTGTGAGACAATTCGTTGTCAGAGTGTGAAAATAAAGCTGCAGCAGTCCGGTGATCTGCCAATCAAGTGAACTTAGGGAGATTCCCCTAACTTAGGGAATTGCTAGGGAACGTTCAAGCATACCGACTAGGATTTCATCTAGCGAATCCCTAAGTCAGGATTCTAAGATAAAAATCTTAGGAATTGTTCTAGCATACGTCCCCAGGCTTCCAAAAGTGTCCTGTCTTTTGTAAAATTTGTGAATATAGTTTTATTTATACTGTTATTGTTAATAGTGTCAATGCATCTTTTCCTGCTACACATAGTATTTCCTGCCGTCTATTTAATCACGTGTGCAAATTGTATTAAAAGTTATGTCGACCAAGCAGCGCGACCATTGTATAAACGTAATTACGAGCACATCTGCAATGTTGTAAACAATTCTAATTCCTCTGTTGCTCAACATTTGACACTAATTGTAATTTGCTGAATTTTTCTTATACTTCATTGGAGCGTTGTCACAGCCTTCAAAGGCGGCTTCAAAAGAGAAATTCATGGACAAAGAAGATCAACACATTACATGCGCAAGGATTGAACATGCAGCTCAATAAGCACAATAGGCTTCATCTTGTGTTACCTCATAGGACCTAGGTGGTGTTGATGACCAGAGCAGTTGGATGCTTCATTCACATCCAAAATATGGTGAATCCATGTCAAATTACCAAATTGACAAGGAATTGGTCTCTTCAGAGATATATTTGCCTCATAGGGCCTAGGTGGTCCAAGTGGTATGTGTTGATGACCAGAGCAGTTGGATGCTTCATTCACATCCAAAATATGGTGAATCCATGTCAAATTATCAAATTGACGAGGAATTGGTCTCTTCAGAGATATATCTACCTCATAGGGCCTAGGTGGTCCAAGTGGTATGTGTTGATGACCAGAGCAGTTGGATGCTTCATTCACATCCAAAAAATGGTGATTCCATGTCAAATTATCAAATTGACAAGGAATTGGTCTCTTCAGAGATATATCTACCTCATAGGGCCTAGGTGGTCCAAGTGGTATGTGTTGATGAACAGAGCAGTTGGATGCTTCATTCACATCCAAAATATGGTGATTCCATGTCAAATTATCAAATTGACAAGGAATTGGTTTCTTCAGAGATATATCTACCTCATAGGGCCTAGGTGGTCCAAGTGGTATGTGTTGATGAACAGAGCAGTTGGATGCTTCATTCACATCCAAAATATGGTGATTCCATGTCAAATTATCAAATTGACAAGGAATTGGTGTCTTCAGAGATATATTTACCTCATAGGGCCTAGGTGGTCCAAGTGGTATGTGTTGATGAACAGAGCAGTTGGATGCTTCATTCACAACAAATATGGTTATGGTGAATCCATGTCAAATTATCAAATTGATAAGGAATTGGTCTCTTCAGAGATATATCTACCTCATAGAGCCTAAGTGGTCCAAGTGGTATGTGTTGATGACCAGAGCAGTTGGATGCTTCATTCACATCCAAAAAATGGTGAATCCATGTCAAATTATCAAATTGACAAGGAATTGGTCTCTTCAGAGATATATCTACCTCATAGGGCCTAGGTGGTCCAAGTGGTATGTGTTGATGAACAGAGCAGTTGGATGCTTCATTCACATCCAAAATATGGTGATTCCATGTCAAATTATCAAATTGACAAGGAATTGGTTTCTTCAGAGATATATCTACCTCATAGGGCCTAGGTGGTCCAAGTGGTATGTGTTGATGAACAGAGCAGTTGGATGCTTCATTCACATCCAAAATATGGTGATTCCATGTCAAATTATCAAATAGACAATTGACAAGGAATTGGTGTCTTCAGAGATATATTTACCTCATAGGGCCTAGGTGGTCCAAGTGGTATGTGTTGATGAACAGAGCAGTTGGATGCTTCATTCACATCCAAAATATGGTGATTCCATGTCAAATTATCAAATTGACAAGGAATTGGTCTCTTCAGAGATATATTTGCCTCATAGGGCCTAGGTGGTCCAAGTGGTATGTGTTGATGACCAGAGCAGTTGGATGCTTCATTCACATCCAAAATATGGTGAATCCATGTCAAATTATCAAATTGATAAGGAATTGGTCACTTCATAGCTATATCTACCTCATAGGGCCTAAGTGGTCCAAGTGGTATGTGTTGATGAACAGAGCAGTTGGATGCTTCATTCACATCCAAAATATGGTGATTCCATGTCAAATTATCAACTTGACAAGGAATTGGTCTCTTCAGAGCTAGATTTATCTCATGTGTGGTCCAATTGGCATGTGTTGATGACCAGAATAGTTGCAGGCTTCTGTGATTCCCCCCACCCCGTTTATTAAATCGCACATGAATTCTTGTCCCCACGTGGAAGAACGGCTCTGAGTATCAGCAATTCATATCGAATTCGTAGTAGGTTCAGTTCTGCCTTAAAACTGAGATGTTTGTGATGCCGAACTTTTCGCATTCTTCCTGATGATGTGCAGCGGTCAGCGGTATGCATTGCTTAGTATCTGCGTTCAGATATAAATTCATTGTAATTTTATTTGAATTGAAGTGGTAGTTCGAAATGAAGTAGTAGGCCTATTCTTAAATTAATGATTGCATTGCTCATAATTGACTTCGTTCTTTATTTAGGTAATTGACATTTATCTTATTGTTTTGCAGAATCAGACGACATTTTCCATCATCCAGAGGATCGCAGATACTTTCATTCACTCTGCATCTACGTCAATTGTCAGAAACGGCAATCCTTTGAAATGGTCATCGAATGCTGGACTAGCGGAGCTCATCCGCCCTCATCTGAACCTGATAACGTGCTGATAATTTATTGAATGATTAACGTTCCTCTAATTTTTGAGAGCATTGTTACTGTGATTTTGAGAGTACACAATATCGGATATACACAAAATTAAAAAATTGATCGTTCTTCCACCAGTATATAATTTCAAAGCATGTTTACTTGTTTACTAATGCTAGTCCGGAAATTGAAAAGTACACGGTAGTCCTTGCAGGTAGGCCAGTGGATTTTCCGCATTGGGTACACAAGGAAGTTACTTATGGAGAGTGAGAATGGCTTGGTTATAAGGTAACGCTTAGATAAAAGAGAAGGATAACTAAGGTCGTATGGGTAAAATAATACCTGATAATTACTTCCGTTCAAGCTTAATTTACAATCCTTTCAGAATCAGTGCATTTTGAGGTACTACTAGTTATAATGGAGATATTTCGATTAAAATAAACGACCAAAAAACAATTCACAATTGATTTTCACTATATTTAATAAAAGCAGATGAAGCGGAAGGAATCTTCATTCACTACTTGTACTTGAAGATTATAGCATACTTGAGTCCATTGATGGACTGCTAGAGTGCCTGCTCATGTTTTTCTTGTCTATTAGTTAATTGAGCATTTTAAATTACCTCTGTGTAGTAATTGAAAGATATGAAGCGGAGCATTAGAATCGCAATCGTTCAATAAATTGCCACTTTTTATGTCTTTTGATTAATGGATTCAACTATGTGAGTTTTATTACGGCAGACAATAAAAAAATCAATGGTGACCGCTTCATGAACTTGCTTTCTGATAGAGTCTTACGGTCTGCCTTTTGATATGCTCATCAATACAAATCTGCCTATGGGCTATCCTGTACATTTGCGTGCATCACGTTTTTCAACGTTTCCTGTACGAAACGTTTTCAGTGAGAAATTCATAGAATTTCAAAGTGCGAAACGGCGGAGATTATATTTTAAAGTGCGACATTTCTCGGCCTTATAGAAATTCTAAGTTTATTTTCTCGAGATGATGGCAAAATTATCCTTTCAAAACTTTAACTTTCATGTGCTCTCCGCGATCCGGAGATTCTGTATAAAGAATATGTGATGAAATATTCCTATCACCAAAGAACTTGCATGTGAACATCATGTAGTCTTACCTTGATGAGTAGGCATAATTGAATATTAGCATGAGATCAGCAGGTTTGAAGCTGAGGGAAGAGATTGCATTGATGGCATAGTAGGGTGCCGGATCGAGTGTGAGTACTGTAGGCCTAAACCACAGGTCTCTGTTAGCAAGAAGGCAGACTTATGAAAAAGGAGAAACTCGAGCATGACAATTCGGTGCGGCATACGGCAGAGCTTTTAGCCGAGTAGAAGACAACGGGATGGGAGGAGATGAAATGAGAGAAAGCAGTAAAGTTTATGCTTCCTGTTGGTATCTGTCGAGATTCTTCATAACTCACACCGGTCCTTTTCTGCTATTTATGGCTAATCATAAACAAATGATCAACAGCACACCTGCCGATGCTGGTGCCTATGGTCGGACCAACGTACGTACGGAGGCTCGTACTCTAACACACTCGATGAGTGATCCAATGAGATCATGGACACTCAAATAATTGATATCACAGATCGATGATTTCATTTTTAATAATAGCAATTTCTCAGTTAGCATGCGAGAGTCGCTCACTAAGAGTCATTTAGCCCATAAATTCATTTGTGAGCATAAGTCCGGAGCTCGATGCGCAATCCTAAATTGTCCGAAATCGGACCGTGGAGCGCACAAGTCAGCCAAACCAGAGCGCGGAAGGCAAAAGTTTTGCCGGAGCACGCTTACCTCTGGAAATTGATAAATGAACAGCGGCGAATTTCTTTTGGAAAATACGATGTGTAGGTTACTTCTTTCAGTCGTAAAATGTCTGAAAGTTCCCTATAAATTAGAAGTTTTAACTAAAACTTCTCAGCCGATCGGCTAAAAGAAGCCTGAAATCGAAGCGGCGCAGCACATATTAACATTAATTTATGCTCGCCAAATTATGAATATTTTTGTAAATTTTTAGAGATCCTTGGCATGATAACCGCTAGGCCTTCACATGCTCATTTTGAGGCCAACATCATGAAGCTTACATGCATCATGACACGAACTTAAAAGATCGTAAGTATGAAATTGATAACATTGCGCAATTGCACTACAACTGATCGACTGTGCAGTATAGGTGGGGCTCCCCAAAACAAAGCAATATGTAGGTTTATAGGTTTCCATGAATTTCTCACTGAAAACGTTTCGAACAGGAAACTTTGAAAAACGTGATGCACGCAAAATTGCCTTGCATGCAATATACATTGTAGAATGGCGGTAACTTAGTTCCGCTGGTTTTCGTATTTTCATCAGCTCTTCATAGATGAAGAGAAGTGCATATAGTTCGGACACGTACAATATGAAAACACGACAATATAAGGCACGAAAACATGAGCAGGCACTTGATAAGCAGTCCTCCAACCCATTCGCCGCTTGACATGAAGTTTTATCTCTATTATAATATTTCAAATTGAAATCTCGCTCTATGAGCTAATAAATATCTCGATAAGATTGCCTGTAGAGCGATTAATTTTTTTTGTAGACTTCGGAATATGTCGTGCATTAAAACTTGTCTGCAATAGCACATACTTTGTTATTTTTGTCGTCTTATTTAACTTATCTTAACTATTTTGACTTGAAGGTGAATCATGACCGGCAATGACGGTATTTTAAGTTTTAATCGGCATGCGATGTCTAAAATTAACACTTTCCAATTAGGAAGACCTTTATAATGTGTACATGAATATTTTAAATAATTTTGCTTGCAAAAACCTAATTCTCCACTCCAGTAAAATTTCAAGCACATCTACCAGCGCTGGAGTTAAAAATGCCATATGCATTGCATACCTAGTTGAACGGTTTGGGGTGTTGGGACACTCAGGATCGGAGCATCGCAGTAAAATGAAGTTTTGAGGGAAAAAGCTTTCATAGAGCCATGAAAAATGAGTTCCAAGACTATCATGCTTATACTAGCACAATTCTATGAATGACGTTGCTAACTTACTATAGATCCAGACAAAAGTTAAAAAATTTTTTCAATAGAGATTTTTTTGCATGTTACGAAACTGCAATTTTTAGAAGTATGAAATTAATCAAGGAGTTTCTAAACTATTATTTTGTGGCAAGGAATACAGCAAGCTTTCTGATGCATTTTCGTAAATTATTGTAAGCGGAAGAATGTCTTCAAAAAATCAGTTTGAAGTGACTTATTTAGTTTTGTCCCAAGTCACCCCATATTACGGTAATTAGTTCGTTTTAAATTGGTTCTTACACTCAAAGTACTAGTGAAAACGCACACTATGGTCCATGTCGATCTCGTCATATCCGGGATCCACCAATCTCCTCATCACTTGAACTCGAAGAAGTAACAGTATAGCCTGTGCATCCTAACATCGTTTTCCTGATCCTTGTCATCCGAACGGTATTTTGTCTAATATCCATGTAAACTTTGAAGAGCATTTAGCAACGCTCTCCTTGGTGCGGCATGTATCAGAACACGTTTTGTAGCTCGATCTATAACACTATGCAGTGGATTTAGAGTTTTAGATTTCCAAATAACGGAATTGTACATGTATTAATTGCGTAGGGCAATGACAGTTGAAATTTTCTCAAAATCGATGAATTTTCAAATTGTGCAGAACCAGAGATCAAAATCTATGAGCTTTACTATGGATATGGCTCTACCTACTGCACAATCTTGTTGTGCATTAGAAATCGCAGTTTTTGAAAATCCTAGTTCTCTCGCTTTACAGGCTACGATATGTTCACTACCTGCATGATTTTACATAATGTGCATTTAGAAGTACAAAGAAGATTTTTAAATATATACATCAATGTTTTAATGTCTTGCTTCGATCATCTTATATGCAGCTACAGTGAAATAACTACAGAGGAATGATTTTTGAAAATGCTCCCGATGCTGATTAGAATTTGTCAATGCACAAGGCAATGGGTTTTAGTAAAAATGAGTAGTGTAGAACACGGACTATTTCAAACGGGAAAATGCCTGTTTAGTTGATTCGCTAAAAGAGCGATGAGAAGTATTAAATGATTTTCTGATGCGATTTTGTCTGACATTCGATGCACGCGTGCAGCAAAGGATCAAAATTGCAGGCCTGTTGAATAACATTATGAACAGATTAAAAAGCATGCCGGTATATTTACCGTTCAATATCTGTGGAGAAATTTTACGTTCCTGCAACTAAATCAAGATGTCAGAAAGAAAAGTGCAGTTCTTTAAAAATACGATGTCGAACGGCGCTCGACATTCGCTTCAAAAGTTGGAAATAAAAGATTTATTCGAGTTGAACTCAAATATGCTAATCTTTGGGTCTTTGGATAATAGGTCTCGTAAGCATAAAAATTGTGACTTATGCAATGGCCTTAATGATAACTATGCGTGTGATGATCGTCATGTAGTGCATCAATTTACTTGCCAATTCTGTCAACAAGCGTACATAGGTCAAACTAGTCGTCCTTTTCTTACCCGTCTAAAAGAACACACGAGTAGTTTAAAAGCTGGTAATAATAACAGCTAGTGCCCTTTCTGAACATGCGAAATATTTTCATCGGCGTAACATGACTATTAAAGATTTCAACCTCATGATTCTTAGCAAGCACAATTCACCTATTGAAAGCCGCATTACTGAAGCTAGGTACATAAGGACTAAGAATCCAGGTCTGAACAGGAAACAAGAGCTGGTTGGTTGACGGATGCTCGCGACTAAGCGATCGAATCGATTAGCATTTAAGATCCACTTCACATTTGTACTTCCGTCACATTCTGATTTTACTGGCACTGAGGCTGTGACAGAGTCACGAAACGTCTGCCTTTGTAAATAGTTTTACCTTCAACTTTTGTTTTGAATTACTACAAGTGGATAAAAACAGTGGGAGAGACTTTTTCACTACAAAGCTACTAATCTTTGACTAAATGCTATCAATGGACTCAAGTATGCTATAATCTTCAAGTACAAGTAGTGAATGAAGATTCCTTCCGCTTCATCTGCTTTTATTAAATATAGCGAAAATCAATTGTGAATTGTTTTTTGGTCGTTTATTTTAATCGAAATATCTCCATTATAACTAGTAGTACCTCAAAATGCACTGATTCTGAAAGGATTGTAAATTAAGCTTGAACGGAAGTAATTATCAGGTATTATTTTACCCATACGACCTTAGTTATCCTTCTCTTTTATCTAAGCGTTACCTTATAAACCAAGCCATTCTCAGCTCTCCATAAGTAACTTCCTTGTGTACCCAATGCGGAAAATCCACGGGCCTACCTGCAAGGACTACCGTGTACTTTTCAATTTCCGGACTAGCATTAGTAAACAAGTAAACATGCTTTGAAATTATACCGTAGGAAGAACGATCAATTTTTTAATTTTGTGTATATCCGATATTGTGTACTCTCAAAATCACAGTAACAATGCTCTCAAAAATTAGAGGAACGTTAATCATTCAATAAATTATCAGCACGTTATCAGGTTCAGATGAGGGCGGATGAGCTCCGCTAGTCCAGCATTCGATGACCATTTCAAAGGATTGCCGTTTCTGACAATTGACGTAGATGCAGAGTGAATGAAAGTATCTGCGATCCTCTGGATGATGGAAAATGTCGTCTGATTCTGCAAAACAATAAGATAAATGTCAATTACCTAAATAAAGAACGAAGTCAATTATGAGCAATGCAATCATTAATTTAAGAATAGGCCTACTACTTCATTTCGAACTACCACTTCAATTCAAATAAAATTACAATGAATTTATATCTGAACGCAGATACTAAGCAATGCATACCGCTGCACATCATCAGGAAGAATGCGAAAAGTTCGGCATCACAAACATCTCAGTTTTAAGGCAGAACTGAACCTACTACGAATTCGATATGAATTGCTGATACTCAGAGCCGTTCTTCCACGTGGGGACAAGAATTCATGTGCGATTTAATAAACGGGGTGGGGGGAATCACAGAAGCCTGCAACTATTCTGGTCATCAACACATGCCAATTGGACCACACATGAGATAAATCTAGCTCTGAAGAGACCAATTCCTTGTCAAGTTGATAATTTGACATGGATTCACCATATTTTGGATGTGAATGAAGCATCCAACTGCTCTGTTCATCAACACATACCACTTGGACCACCTAGGCCCTATGAGGTAGATATAGCTATGAAGTGACCAATTCCTTATCAATTTGATAATTTGACATGGATTCACCATATTTTGGATGTGAATGAAGCATCCAACTGCTCTGGTCATCAACACATACCACTTGGACCACCTAGGCCCTATGAGGTAAATATAGCTATGAAGAGACCAATTCCTTATCAATTTGATAATTTGACATGGAATCACCATATTTTGGATGTGAATGAAGCATCCAACTGCTCTGTTCATCAACACATACCACTTGGACCACCTAGGCCCTATGAGGTAAATATATCTCTGAAGACACCAATTCCTTGTCAATTTGATAATTTGACATGGAATCACCATATTTTGGATGTGAATGAAGCATCCAACTGCTCTGTTCATCAACACATACCACTTGGACCACCTAGGCCCTATGAGGTAGATATAGCTATGAAGAGACCAATTCCTTGTCAATTTGATAATTTGACATGGAATCACCATATTTTGGATGTGAATGAAGCATCCAACTGCTGTGGTCATCAACACATACCACTTGGACCACCTAGGCCCTATGAGGTAGATATAGCTATGAAGAGACCAATTCCTTATCAATTTGATAATTTGACATGGAATCACCATATTTTGGATGTGAATGAAGCATCCAACTGCTCTGGTCATCAACACATGCCAATTGGACCACCTAGGACCTATGAGGTAGATATAGCTCTGAAGAAACCAATTCTTTAGTCCCAAAAGGCTGATAATTGAAAAACATGCGATAGTGATGAAGCCGAAAAATGTTTTAATTACATCGGAGATTTTCAAGAAAACTAGAAATTCTGAAACTGTATGATGTCCTTAATCGAATAGTGGATTACTCAACATTATCTACCATACTTTGAATTCCGACCCCCTGTTTGACATTAGCGTGAAATGGCCAAACTTTGAAATATTGCTTGGAGCTATCAGTCGATATGAAATATATTGTTATTGTGGATAAGCTTCTATTACATTAGGCCACAAGCTCCAAAGTACGGCTGCATAAATGAAATCAAACTGCTATTAAACTCATTAAAAATCAATTTTTAATAATGGTCGATATCGTTAGATTATAGCTCGCTGAAATATTCCTGAACTGACTTTTTCTTTTAATCTCAACACTCATTTCCCTAACAAGCTAGTATGAATAGAATTGGATTGCATTTTGATTTCAGTGACCAAGAAGGTGCGATACTCCGATTTTGTAGGGTTGTAATGAAATGCTTGGCGATGAGCTCGTACACTTTCTGGGGGCTTCTTTGAGGATCTTAATGGCTATCCTATCTTGGCCTGGTGTTTTTCCGCTGCCCATTTTCTTGATAGAAATTTTTGTTTCGTCGGCCATAGTGTCTGGAACGTTTTCAGGTGTGTAACCTCTTATGGAGTTGACGATCTAGTTTGAGGCAAACAATTTTGAGTAGAACCTTGATATGATCTAAGTTTTCTCCTTGGCGCTGTATTGGACTGTTCCTGTATCGTCTTTCAGTCCTGCAGTGGCATCTCTATATAATGAGGTTGCTTTTCTAACTTTCTTGATCAACTTCAAGTTCAGGGCAGCCTCAATTGCTTTCTTTTCGTTGAACTCTTGGTAGTCAGCTCGAATTTTCTTTCTGAGGATCTTACGCTTCCTTTCTTTGATGATGTCAAGGGTTTCTGGTCTCAGCCTTGGTCTTCGTGTTGGATTCACTTTCATATCTTGAACATTTTCCGTCACCTGTTTTAAAATATTGCTTAGACTTTCACAGTCTCCTGTACTGACAATTTTCTAATCTTCGTCGGGAACCGCATGGATGGCTTTTCGTGCGTTTTCGATATTGATGACTCTCGCTACAGCGTGCTTTTGTGTCCTTTATGCGAATTTCATGTTTAGGATGAGTCTCACGAGTCTATGATCAGATCTTGTATCGCATTGAGTAATGCCAATAGCTTTGCAATTGAAGACATTTCTTCTCTTGTTTGTTAGAATATAATCAATACGATGGTGAATTCGTTTGGGACTTTCCCATGTCCAGAGTCGTCCATTTCTTTGCTTGAACATTGTGTTGGTGATTGCTCACGCGACACAAATACACAGCACCTACACGACGAAACACATGTCCTCCCCCATTGCTGAACACCTCACACTACACACAAAACAGCTTCTAAAAAAACAAAACATCAACAACACCCTCTTCATCTCACGCAACAACCACCACCTCTCACAACAACAACCCGCAATTATCAACACAAGGAAGTACGCCACATCTCCTTCCACACAGTCATCCAACGCAACAACAAAACTACTACTGAATCAAATACATACCCAACACGTCCGCATATACCTAGCGCACAGGTCAAACAATAAAGTCATTAACGCAACCCCCCGCCCACAATTCACAAATCAGAACAGACACTCGCAGATGCACACGCAGAACATTGGCACAACTTCGCATCAACAAATCACCCTTTTTGAAGGAGTATCTACACAAAATAAACCCTTCTGTACACTCTTCCGCTCTGCCCCCCTATGCAGATCACAGCCACACACTCTCTTCGTCGCCGTTGATCTTCACCTTGGGTATTTAGGCCAAGGCTCTTCAGGGCTGTATCCGGCCCGACTTGGTGGGTTGCTCAGTTACTATCGGTGCTAAGATTGTATCCAGAGGGCACGATCCTGCAAGCATCACCAAGCAGGCGGTCCCTGACCGCGGTCAGCACCGTGTCCTCAAGGACTCGTGGACGTGGCAACCCAGCCCTCTGTGCAATAGCTTTCCTAAATGCAGTATCTTGCAAATGAGTTTGTAATGATGAAACCGGGAGGACATTCAATCAAGCACCAGACTCCGGGCATTTCGCTGCAAGCTAACATCCTAAAGACTCCTTGTTTGGAAACGACAGACCAGGTTCTTGCCAAATTTTCAGCACCTTGTCGATCAACTCAGAGGCAAATCCGTGGAGTGGAACAGAATATACTTGGGCAACTCCGAAGTTCATGGTAAGGAAGCCAAATATGCCGGCAGAGCGAGATCTCGAAACCGGCGAATTCCAAGACCACCGAATCGGGTAGATAAAGAAGCTTGACGAGAACTTGATGCCGTGAAATCAACATTCGAGATGGAGCTTACACAGGTTAGGATGATTATTTCATCGAGAATCTCCAGGTATATGTCTTCAAAGACCAGTATTGTCCTCAGTATATATGTTAACTAAGGGATAGAAAAAGAGCTTTCAGCATGGACATCGAGTATACTGAAATGTTGTGTAAATTTTTGTAACTCTTGCTTCTTTTTATCCATTACAGTTATACATGCTTCGTATATCTATGATAGCACAATCGCTTTCATATTTGGGGTAATACAAATTACGGAATTTCAATGATAGATGATGTTGTTAGTCCCTCCATATTCAAACAATGTCGCTTGACTGATGGATTCAGGTCTCATAAAACACTAGTGACTGATTACAAAGGCATACGAGGGTCATGCTGAAATCTTTTAGTCATGAAAAAAAGAGAAGTTATTGCGAGTTCTTACAATTATATTTTTTCGAAGTACTGTCCTGCATGGTGTATACAAGAGTTCATTCGGTGAAACCACCTCTCGAAGCACTGCATGTAGTTGTCAGGGGCGTCGGAAGGATTTTTTACTAGGGGTAGCAAATTTTTTTTTCATGGACAACCCTTCAATTTTTAGTAGGCCTATATTCAAGCACCGTCGCCCGAATATTTCAGATTTAGTGAGGCTAACAAGACTAATTTTATTCACATGGGCGCACAGTAGACTTGTGACATAATTCTCATGCATGCATATGTACTACACGCATCATTTGTGGGATGATGTAACTCAAAAGTCAAAAGTAAGAAATCAAAGAGTATATTTCACTCAAACTCATAAAAACTGCACACATGCACGTGTGTAGGCTGCATGTACTGCAATCAATGTAACAAATTTATAAACATGAGTATGTATGGTGAGTATGGCAATGAATCGTTTGAACGACAATATTAGATGAAAACTGTTTCCAAAAGTGTTAGATGCGCTGAAATTCAATGATTAATCCAGCTATACTGACATTTCTATCTTAACTGCATTTTGTAAAGGTAGGTCTACTAAGGCAACATTTGATGAAAATACATGTAATTCTGAATATTCAAAGAACTACTAAGTACCCAGTCGCCACTATACTGCATAGCATTTAGTAATGTCAACCTATACGATATAAACAATGTCAGCCTATTAAATACGAATGTGTCTAAAAATGTTCCCATTCATAAAAATTGTAAACCTATTTTTGAGAGACGTCACAAAGCTGCTTGACTACTTACAAATATCCGATGGTTCGGTTTTGACGTGACATGTAGGTACAATTTATAGCAACTGCTGCTTCACTTTCTGCTGGTCAATGCAAAACCAGGTCGACACATCGAAACACTTCGGCCCGACATGCAATTTTTGATTCTGATGAACACAACGCTGAAGCTTATGTTGGATCATCCACATTTTCCGTCTTCAAGAAAGACGACAGCATTCGTAGCTGTGCAGCTAAAGACTCTAGATTGAAGTCAGTGTGGTGAACAGGCAAAATTGATTTCAACTCATTGACACTTTTGTCTCTTCTATGAAGAACACTTGCGAAATTAGTTAATGTTTCAAAATCTGGCTGATGGAATCGTCTTTTCAGTTCTGCTGTTACCAGATCTATGGCTTCGAAATAAGATACTTTCAGATTCTTATCCGATGAGTCAGTTTTTTCGATGTCCGTAAGCTTCGACAGTGTATGTGTATCTCGAAGGTAGTTTTGATGATCGTGTAGTCTCTGATGTAGCTGCGTTGATGCTTGAATCTTTGTGGTCTTCATCGTCATCATAGCACTTTCTTCAATTTCATTGAACTTGTAGTCACTCCTCATCCTTTCAAGCTCTGTAATCAATATCTCAACAATGCTCTTCACATCAGAGGCTGGAAGTCCTGCCAACGTTGCATTTGACTGATGAATTGACAATTTTCGAGATAGATGACAAGCATGCATTCCTGAATCCTCATCTACCTGCTTACAGGAATTTTTCGATGTCTTGTGCATCGGTATTTCAGGGGTAGCAAATGACATACTCTGCTACCCCTACTCAAATTAAGGGGGAGCAGCTGCTACCCCTGCTACCCCGGTTCCGACGCCCCTGGTAGTTGTCTTCCGTAAGGCTCGTCAGTGTCGCATCCAAAGCTTCAAGAGCCTCCATGTCTGATGTGAATCGTCGTCCACGAAGATGCTCCTTGACCTTGGGGAAGAGCCAGAAGTCGCAAGGAGCGAGATCTGGTGAATATGGAGGGTGCGTGAGGAGTTGAACAGCCTCTCCTTCCAGGAAGTCGAGCGTCTCAGCTGCTGTGTGGGAGGAAGCGTTGTCATGATGCAGCAAGACTCCCAGGACGCCTGCCACTGATCGCAGATTTCAAGTCGCTGGTCCTTCAACGCTTGGAAGACTTTTGGCGGGCAGACGGTTGTGTGCCAGTTTGTCTCTCTTACAGTGGGACGACCACGACGAGACCGAACTTGCTGAAGAAGACGGCAACCATTCGATTTCCGACAGATCTTGATCGCCTGACCTTGGCCCAAGACGACTCGCCAGGAAAGCACCACGTGGCTGATTGAATTTTAGTTTCGGGGTCGTAATAATAAATCTCATCGCAGTGATTTATCATGTCGGTTTGTCTCGAGGCTCCGATGTTGAATTTGCGCAGCATGAAACGACACCAATCGAATCGCGCTTGCTTCTGTTCTTCCGTCAGGTTGTGTGGGCACCCATCTGGCGGATCGCTTTGTGAGACCAAGATGGTCGCGAACTAGTTTCTGCGCAGCTGTGGATCCAATATTCAGATGATGCTGAATCTGAATCATTGTCACTCATCGATCGGTCTCAACCAGAAGGCCGAGGCGTTCCGCATTTTCTGGTGTTGCTGCTTCCGCTGGGCGCCCGGAGTGGCTCGTCTTCAAAATCTGTTTGTCCTCGTTTGAACTCACGAAACTAGAAGCTGATCATGGATTCAGATGGACACTGATCACCAAAGCATGCCTGCAGCGACTCGAAATATTCTTTGTAAGTCCTTTCTTGAAGTCGTAAAACATCATTGGTCGGAAAGCAAATATAGACAATTCCATAATTAATTTCTCGTCTGAAAATGAAAACGACGCAACGACACCAGTTCTTAAACTGAGGGTGAGCTTTTATAAACTTCAAGGCAGTGTCATTCATTGTACTGAATGCGAAACTTGGTGTGAGAGCTATTCGATTCCTTGCTATTGTTCTACTGAAATTTCGTGACGTCGACCTGAACAATTTATTCGTGACTAAAAAAAATTCAGCATGACCCTCGTATTTAAAGGACTTTGCTTCGGGAACCCTTTACGGTCCCCGATCACCAGAGACCCAAACCGACTGAGCCCCAACTTTGCAAACATACTCACTAGATGTAGAGTAATAAAGCATGACTGATTCAGGTTCTATCTCGGGCTCATAAAATACCAGCGACTCATTTTAATTTAGCCTTTTTGAAATTAATGGCTTCGTTCCATCCTACAGCAGTAATTACTTGACAGAATGACCTAAATCTTGCATTGCCAATAGAAAAAGCATCAAAGGTTATCTCGTGGCATGATCTGTTCGCAAAAGAAGTTGCACAATTGCAGAAGTTGTGACTGATTATATATTTTTCAGATAACAGCTTCAGAGAATGCCGATCTAAATTCTATTCAGTCACAGTTCACGATACGTTCAACAAAATTTTGCGATTTATTCACTCAGAGTCAACAGCTGATTTTTCAAATTTGGCGCTGATTCTACTGGAAAATAATATTTAATTCATTTACCAAATAACTAATTTACTTACTTAATTTTCATTACTAATTAATAACTTTCGTTGATTGAATTGAATTAATAAAAGTTATTTGTTTAAACGTTAATAATTTTAAATTCCTACCCTCCTCTTAACTCTGAACTTTTTCCTTTGTAATGATGGCGATGTACATTGGGCTCCACTATCGTGCACTTTCACTCCCGTGCACAAAAATTAGATGAAGCAGCAGATAACCAATCACATAGCAGCCAGCTGTTATTCAGAAATTGTACAAAAAAGTTCACGTATTTATGTTACTATGTAGTTAATTATGTGTACAATGAATTATGTGAATTGTTAAGTGTATTATATTATTATTGCAATAAAGAGTGCAATGCTCCACGGTGCGGTCGCCACTCTCTTTCAGTTAGGTCACATCACAATAGTCAATACAAGGCGAATTCGAGAATTGAATATAGAAAAACTTTATATAGCCAGTGTGAGTTTCAAACATAGAAATGGTTTCAAAGCTTATGCGTGAATATAAAGCCGCATTACCATCTATGAGTGACTGATCAACTATAAATATGATATAGCCATTCAATTTTCTGCTGCAGTCCAATAAAATTGCATTAATTAACAATAATGTCTGAATTTTGTTGCATATCTAAATGCAGGTGCTCGCTATATTCTTATAAAAAGTGGTGTCATCTTCTTGCAGAAAATAACTTCCATTTCACCAATTTTTCCGCAATGTGTTGGAAATAAAAAGGGCCAGTGACATGCATTTTGCAGAGTTGAAATCATACAATGATTTGATCTTTTCTCTACGGACGCTATGGAAGCTTGCTCATTTGCAGTGTGCGATATCTTATTTAAATGTGCAAAAAGATATGAGGGGTAATGTTTTCCGTAAATTTAACGAAAGATTCGTTTTGATCACATGTCACATGGGTTCATAAACAATTAATTTCTCTTCTCATGGCAATTACTAGATGTTGCTTAATGTTGATCGAAAATACAGATAAGTTAACCAGATGCTATGTATAATCTTTTATGGAAACATAGTTATGTTAAAATCAATTTTAACAGAGTGCTCGTTTGCCTAGACGCAAAATGGAGATCTGTCTTCAGAACAGAATCTTTTAACAAATATTCGCTCTATTTCGTCAGTTCTGCCTGCAATGCGCGATTGCGCCAACTATTCATCACAAGTTTGCAAACTAGCTTGAAATGTCTAATTTATGCGCAAGCTCAAGCACCGCATTTATTTATCCTGCCTTAGCCGTGTGACTGATGTTCATATTGATTGCAGTGCCAACTGGATTATATTTACTTAAATGTTCAAGTCTGAAGACATAAGACTATTTTATGTCCAGGTGAACTGACAATCATGGATCATAACCACACGGCAAATCCAGGATAAGTAAACTCTAAGCAATCTTTTCTGCTGTTCTTCAGCTAATCCATATATTATGGATATTTTACGCTATTTTCGCTTATTCCAAACGGCAATGAGAAATAGTTGAATTGTGTCATAGTTGTCCGCCTGAGGACATCCTTCTGTTGTATCCAGATTTTTTTACGTTCGTATCTGACTCATCCACTGCAGAATTTTATATCCTTTATATTGTGTATCTGAGCTATGGATGGAGCATTCATGACTGTAGATGGAGTTTGTCATGCAATTTTTGCCAATTCAATGACCTGTTATTTTTGGCTTCTGCGGTTTTGCAATCGGATCAACTTATTGCACACCAGAGTTACGACGGTTGTCTGATTGGCTCTTTGGTTGTGGTTGATCTTTGTCAGTGTGTTCCCACAATTGTTCCGGATTATGTGCCTAATTAATCCATGATCACTATTGCCACTGATTTTCACTGATTATTATGAGGCCTCTACATCTTCAGAATTATCACCAGTTCATCTTATAGAGTTGCTGACCTTGTATAAGAAAATTGACAATTTCGCATTGAAGGGAAAAGTCACAACAAAACAATGGATTAACAATGGATTGTCTCACCTCCCTTGCCGATTACAGATTAATTGTATTGAACGTCAAATCTTGGAATCATTGCTGGATGCATAGACGATGTGTTCATCATGATATGTGGATCAAGATCTCCAGATCATCTATTAGAATATTGTAGGCCACCGGAATTTTACAAGGCATCAAGTCTACGTTTGAGGGTCTTGTGACGAAGGATATTTGGATTTTGTGGATGTTGGGGATAACGCACAGCCCTACCAGATTGCACAATCACGAGTGTGGATGTATTCCACTGTGTTTGTTATGTGCACTTAAATCTCAGAAGATTGGAATTTAGGTCAGTTAGAAATCGTGTCTCTAATATGTACTCGGACCATGAGATGTGAGCAAAAATTCTTAACATGTTGACTTATCAAATTTTGGATAATGATTATCACACGAATGTCATCCGTCGTAATCTTTTGAGACATCCACGCAGAAGTCGAAGATGCTCTATGACTATGTTAAGCGTGCCTAAGCCGTGACTAGAAAGTAAACAAAAGGAAGCCGACCTTAATGCTGTGTTAATTATTTGAAAATGTCTTGACTAAATAGCATATTTTGTTGATAAGGAAGAGTCAAGAATGATTTGATCTTATCTTATTTATTATATTGATGTAATCAATTTCAATCACTACTTATCAATCATCTTCAGACAAAAAGAAATTTTTATTATTGACTGCTACATGAGATGAGATTTAAACGAATTCAAAAGGAATTGGTCGACGACCGAAATTGCATTTGATATACAGAAGATTTAAAATTTTTTGTACAATGATATAACTATGATATGGAAGGTATGATATATGAAATGGGGAATAGAGATATGTTTGAGGCAGGTAGGTAGTAGGTACTGATTCTGTGCAATAGGAAATTAAAACTTCGCAGAATCAATAAGTCACTTCGAGAAAAATCCGCCACGATTCCAGCTTGGGTTGGTGAAGAGAGATGAGAATGTAGCTAGAAATTGTAAGGATCGCGTATGTCATCTGCTAGAACAAGAGGATAATTCAGAAAATGCAGAACAGCTGCGTTAAAGACTGACTATGGTGATGAATAAAGCCTGCATGGAAACTATACCTAGACAAATAAAGAGGAAAAAGCAGAAATGGATGACCGATTAAATCATACTTTTGATAGATCAACGACGAGATGCAAAGGGGCAATTCCACGCAGTCACGAACGAACTTTGCAGGATTTATTGTTGCATTTCTGATTGTCATTCCTAACCTATTGAACCGTTGATAATCATACTTTATTTGAATTGGCTGCAATATTCACTGTTTATGAAACACTAGCCAAACCGATGAAAAATGTGTATTTGATGGTTTAAGATACAATAGTTTGAGTGGTCACGAACGAACACAGAACGACACGACTTTTTCGAAAAAAATGTAAACGTTAATAACCTCCAAAGCTCTGGATTCTTCATCACTAAATTTGCTCTGATTGAATAGACTAGTATGCTATTTGATCAACTTAAATGCTGAAAAGAAATCTAGAAACGTTTGATTACTAGCAGCTCATAAGTTTCGAGAAGTGCAGTCACGAACATTTTGTCCAACTTCATCAGAAAACATATTCGAAAAAGAAATCAGTCACAAACGCGCTCAATGCATTCCTTTGTATAAAGATGAAAGTTAATAAATCATTTCGGAACATTTGCTTCGTGTCGGGCATCGAATATCTATTGGCATTCGTCGTTTTTCCCCATGATATTTCAAGACTGATTTAATCGATATGGAGACAGATGTACGTCTTAGGTGGAGAAACACACATCAACCATAATGTAAAGCTTTTTTAGTAGTCTTGGGCTTCGCATAACATGACTGATTAACGGAATGGGAGCAAATGTATGTATTGGGTAAAAGAAATAGGCTATTTTAAGTATCCAGGATTTTCCCATGAACATGGGTATAAACTATTTTTAGTAGTCGTGGGCGTCCCATGAATATTTTTGACTGTGACATATAAAAGAATGGAAGATATATTTCAATGTGATTCATGACCGGAAAATGGGCAAGACTCGAGCTGAAATCGCGAAGAAGTATCGTTCCACAAATTCATCATATCTTTCCCGAGAAGTTGACCGGATGAGAGTGAGACGTTCAAATATGATCCAAGAAGAACTTGAACGTGATCGTGAGAGGGCTAAAGTAAGGATGAAAAATCTCCGAGAGAAGAGGAAGTTGAATGATTCCAACACGGTTTTCAAAACAAAAGCGGCCGAATCGAAGGCAAAACAGCGAGTGATCAATGCAATGCCACGTTCCCCACGTCACAGGAAAGTCATTGCACAAGCAATTGCTGAAGAATACCAAGTCTCCAGCAGCTCGTCGTTCATTAAAGGGAAGAGAACATCTTTATCAGAAAGCCACAAAGACACCATAGCTGATTTCTACGATCAGGATGAATATCTTGTCTGTCCAGGAGCCAAAGACTATGTTACTGTGCGCGAAAAAGGCGAGAAGATGAAGGTTCAAAAGCGTTCGTTGATCTACACAGTTGAAGAGTGTTATTGAAGGTTCGTAGAAAAACACGGCAAATTAGTTGGCAAGTCTCTCTTCTATAATACCCGTCCCGAACGCGTCATCCCTATTGGCAAGACTCCACACAACGTTTGCTGCTGTGTGCTTCATGAAAACTTTATGTGCTTGCTAATTGCAGCCTCATGTGCGGGATTGTTGACAATGCACTGTGTCCTGATGCTAAGCCAGATTGCCTGAAGAACACATGCGACGAGTGTGCCAATGGTCAAAACGAATATCGGAGAACGCGATCGACCAGGATGTGGATTTCACTGTTACAGTCAAGAGATGGCAGAAAGGCTTCTCTGGCGAGACTATTGCTTGCCACGACACGATTATGTCAGCAATGGAAGTGAGTGAGGCATTCCAAGCTTTACTGCCACAGTTCCAGCTGCATCATCTACTGAAAAGAAATCAACAAGCCATGTACCGCAAGGACAAAGAGTTGGCATCCTCAGAACGCATACTGGTTCACTTTGACTTCAGTGAAAATACAACATGTCCCTTCCAGGATGAGGTTCAGAGCGCCTACTGGAAGCAGAAACAGTTGTCTTTGTTTGTTGTCTGCGTATTCAAGTTCAACGACTGCCCTAGCTGCCGTGTGATGGTCAGTGACGATCTGGATCACTCAAAACGATCAGTGTCTCATTATCTGCAGACAATCATTGAATCAATTGTAACATCGGAAGTGCAAGAACTGATCTTCTGGAGTGACGGACCTGCATCTCAATTCAAGAACCGGTACACTGCCATGCTACTGAATCATTTTGCGAGGAAGTACAGTCTGCAGATTAGCTGGAACTTCTTTGCGACGGCTCATGGTAAAGGGTGTGTTGACGGAGTCGGAGGTTCTGCAAAGCGGATGGTTTGGGACTGTGTTCGCTCGAGACGTTACCAGGTGCAGAGTGCTCAACAGTTCGTTACCTGTCTCAACGAGTGCAACAGTAAAATTGTAGGCACGGTCGTGTCGTCCGGTGACATTGATTGTACTTATCACCAGTTACAATATTATAGAGAACGCGCCAAAGATGACCGGTGTTCAGACGGATCATCAGTGGATAGCCAAAGACAATCAGCAACTAGTTCGACGGCCATTCTCAATCGTCTACGCAGATTGTGATCCTCCATCCATTATCAACGAGGTTCGTGTCGGTGATATGGTCATCGCTAGTGTCAGCACAAGTCGTGGCACCACCAAGAACTTCATCGGAATCATCCAATCTCTAGCTGATAATGATTATGAGGTGCAGTTTCTCAAGGAATGCTCGCAATCAATCTACATGATTTCTGATACAAATGATGTTGCATGGGTACAGAAATCTGACATTCGACCAGTGGAAGTAGATTACACAATAGACAGTCGTGATCGGTATATTTTTTCATCTCCTCCGAAGTGACCATGAAACACTTTATATTTTCCTGTTGCATATAGGCCTATTCAATATTTTTTAAGCTCTCCTGAATTGATATATTGTCCTCTTTGTTACCTGAAAGGTGTTTTCATAGCTTATTCCTAGTTCAAGTTTGCGGGATGGGATAATTGTGAAGTTGTGGCCATGTCGCGAACGAAAATAATACCACAGTCACGAACGAACATAATGCACAGTCACGAACGAACACTCATCTCTTTTCTTCCGACGGTCGTAAATATTAACCCCTCACAATCAAATTTCAGTCGAAGGTCACGGTAGCCTAGGGTATCATTTACATATGCATAAATTTGTGCTAGATAAAATTGTTCCAGTAGAAGATAGAAAAATAGTACCTATCTGGTCACGAACGAACATTTATACTAAGATTCAAACTCGTGTCAAAAAATCGGAAGAAATTATGTCCTTGACAAAAAATATTGTTTGAGCTTCGACAAAGAAGTATCAATAATAATATAACGCAGTATAGACTACTTGGAATTCCATTTCTAACACTGCCTACATTGTTTCAAAAATTCAAAGGGATTCTATTTTTAATATCTTAAATATAGCAAGATTTTCCAAAATTGAATTTATTAGTAGAAGTGTGTCTAAGCGATAAATTTTGTGATTCCTAATGGCTTCGGATATCCTTTCAAGAAAACACAAGTCACTGAGAGAAAATAATGCGTTTTAAAATTTGCCCTCCGTGTCGTTTTTACCGTGGAATTGCCCAAAGAAATCAGATGCCAGCCTTTACACAGATTTACAGAGAAATTAGACGGAAATGCAGAGCTGCCAATGAAGAATTTTGAACGGAAAATGTCAACAAATCTATGCGTTGGAAGACCAGAAGACGTGCAGGTCGATGTACGAGCTCATTCGGCGTTCGGCGGTGGAAGGAAATCAGCAGAATCTGGATTTTTACTAGACAGAAATGGGTACATTATTATGGATGCCGAAGCGATTTTACAACGTTGGAAGAAATATATTGAAGAATTGCTCGCTGATAATGGAGGGTTTCGACCGACATATGGCGACGATAGAGGACAAGTACTTCTTGAATTCTCAAAGGACGAAGTCAGAAGCGCTATAAGAAGGAGCTCACGAAAACCCCAGGTTCTGACGATCTAAGCGTCGAACTCATTCAGGGATCTGGAGAGGAAGGAGTCATCGCCGTAACCAAATTGATGAATGCAGTCTACCAAGAGGGGGAAATCCCAAATGAAATGTGGAAATCGATACTTACCGCCTTGCCCAAGAAAGCGGGAATCCTTAAATGTGAAGAGCACCGTATCATTAGCCTTATGAGTCATCTGACAAAGATGCTTGTAGGACTTTTTGTAAATCGGATAAAAGGACGCACGAAGCACGAGGTAGCAGAGCAGCAATACGGATTTACATCAGACAAAGGCACAACAAATGCTATTTTCATCCTGCGTTGACTTGTAGAACGGTCCATCGAAAAACAAAAGATGTTTGCGTGTGTTTTATCGACTATTCTAAAGCATTTGATAAAGTCGAGCTCGACGAATTATTCAAGATTCTGTAATCAGTAGAGATTGATGAGGCGGAAAAGCGAATATTTGCTGATCTTTACTGGAGGCAATCGATCGCAGTGAGGTACAACAACGAAATTGGCGAATAGCAAGAGATCAATCGAGGTGTCAGACAAGGATGCGTTGGCTCACCACATCTTTTTCATCTGTATACAGAATCCATTATGCGGCAGCTGGATGGCCTTGACGGCTTTCTAGTCGCTGGTGTGCAGCTGAACAATCTGAGATGCGTCGATGATACAGTAACTGTGACAGATAGTCAAACTAAACTCATAGAAGAAGGAAATCAAAAGGAGGATTGGCATAGCCAAGCCAGCTTTCGAGAGCATGCGGAAAATTAGAGCAAGCCGGAACATTTCAATTCTCACAAGGAGATGCATAATAAAAAACTACTCACCTATGGCGCGAGACATGGACTATCATCAATGAATGATAAACAGGCTACGAGCTTTCGAGATATGGTGCTACAGGAGCATGATGCGAATTTCATGGGTATAGAGAAAATCTGAAGAGGAGGTTCTTCGCATGGCCTATGCAGAACGGGAGCTGGTCCAATACATCAGAGGACAGCTGTAATCCTTAGGACATGTGATGCAAAACAGCTAGAACACTTAGTGTTGACGGGAATTATCGAAGGGAAGCGTGCACGGGGCAGACAGAGGCTGACGTTCCTAAAGGCGATAGACAAATACACCGAGAGAGAACCAACAAATATGTTAAACTTTGCAACGATCGATTAAGATGGAAAGAAATGATAGCATCAGCGATAGCCAACGGACAGTAATGTCTAGGGCAAAAACGAGTGAGAGTAGGGACTGGGTTACATAGTACCAGTAGCATAGAAAATAATTACCTAACTGAAAAGTCAGTGGTACATAAGTAAATTTTGAATCATGAGCATCAGAAAAAGAGAAAATCCCTGTAGTTGTTCAGTTCATGTTTGTTGGTTTTAATTTGTTGATGTAAAAAGCTTCTCTAAGATGAAGGTTGCTTGCATCGTCGTCATGTACCAGAATTGATTTTATGATGTTGCTCGTTTGACAATTGTTCAAATGCTTTCTGATGGACGAATCAGCAGTTGTCATGTGCTCTTTGCAGCTAACATGGAAATAACGGGCAGTGCTGCCGATGTAAAATTGGTGGCATTTAGCGCATGAGATCATATAGACAATGCTTTTCTCCTTGCACTTCTTAGAGTCAAGCACAGAACAATTCGATCAGTTGCAGCGCTGATTGCGAGTATGTTTTGAGTACATTTCTTGTTGTTTCACTATTTGTTGTAAGTCGGATATTTATTTTCATAATATATTTTTTTAATTTGGCTATCGATCTTGTCAGATGTGCAAGGGAATGGAAAATACATAAATTCCTGATCACTTTTCAGCTTATATTTTTTGTTATTGTTTGAAGAACATTTGATCATTTCTCTGGGGTATTCATAGTTGATGATAATATTTTCGAATACATTTTTCATGTTTTTTTGTAGACTTTTTCATGCTCTTTCGTTGATTATATTGGTTGTTCACATGTGCTTGAACCTATGAATGTCTCATTAAATTCATCGTTTGTGAAACATTACGTGCTATATGCATTTTGCAGTGATTGTGAAGTTCCATCTTATTTATACCTCTTCCGTCCATTTCGACAAAAGGAAACATCTGCATCTCAGTGCATTTTGGACAAGTCTACTGTAATTTTTCCAATATTGTTAAAAAATTTCAGTAGCTTGAACAATCACATTTGAGGTTAATAATCAGTCTTGAGAATCATGAAGTCTCAAGCCAAGCCTTATCACCATAGTTGTGGAACAATCATTCGCACTAATAATTTGCTAGAACACACACGCGTTGGAATTTTTCGTCATTTCGCTATCAGCATTACGAACCCTGTACGTGCAACTTGAAGTATGTTGGTGAATGCTTCGGAACTGTGCTAGCTAGATTCAAGGATCATCTTAGTGATTTGAATCCTGTGGTTTTCAACCATTTTTCACAAGTTCGTCTTCAGTCACGCAAATTATCGACGGCACCTTTGAAGTGGAAAATACTGATCAAATAGCTTGAACACTCTAATGCCAGACATTCGATGGAGGCCCTTCACATTCATCATTCACGCAATTCGTTGATGAATGGATGTAGTATTGATCGAGAACTACCTGTATTCTTTTCTTCCGATTTGCTTTTAGGTTCCCCATATTTGTTTCATTTGCCAAATTGATAATTTCATTATCTTATTTATGAAAGTTTTTGTTATTATCATCATCATTATTTATTTAAAATTAATTAATTGCATGTTTCCCCTTTGAATTCTGTATGGGTGTCAGTTATCTTTAGCATTATCGTGCTTTATGAATGTGAATGGTTGTAAGTGATATTGAGCTTGATGTATACCCACATAGTTCGTCATGCATTCATTTGCGCATCTGATTATTGCATTGATGTTTTCATGTAGTCATTGATTTCCAGTGGTGTGACTATGAGAGATGCTGTGCTGTATCAATGTCATTGTACCTGACACCGACTTTGGTCGACAATGTGCGGTCTACTGCATTAACAGATCTTTCGAGGAATAGCAATTTTTTCAGTATTCATATAACCTCGATGACTGCTTTTCTAAAGAAAGGAGGAAGAGATACATGGTGAAGCGAGGAAGCAAAAGAAGAAGCATTGTGACCATTTACATATCCATTGTCAGTCGCGTTATTTCGCATGTCTAATGATGTGATATATCTATTACTAGGCCCAGTATTACTCAATATTCATTAATGATTCGATCGGCCGGTTTTGGCTAAGCCGATCAAAATCAATTGTTTATAATATATGGATTGAAGGGCAATATGTGTAATTTATTCTCGTAACTTCGACAATATTCATATTTTTTTCGTTTCTTTTTAATTTGAATATATTCGCATTCTTGTAGGACATGAAGACTAACAATGCGATTTTTTCCAGACACCATGACTGCTCGGATTTCTAAACTTCTCATCGCTAATCGCGGTGAAATTGCTTGTCGTGTCATGCGATCAGCTCGTCGAATGGGTATCGAAACAGTCGCAGTATACAGCGAGGCCGACAAAAATTCTCTTCACGTCGATATGGTAAGTCCTGGATTTCCAACAATATTTCTCTTATTTCCCATCCTACGTCACACAGTGGCATGCAGTAATTAGATAGATTACTAAGGATCAGTCTGCAATGGTCGATGCAGGAAGGTATCTACCTGTCTACTCAGAAATTGGTTTGATACCGACGTTTCAACTACCGAAGGTGGTTTGTCTCTTTTTGACTGAAATATTATTGTATCCAGGTTTGCGACGAATTTTTATGAACATGTAGACCTTTCCATACTGGGTGGGCTTTCAGTCGCATTTTTGCTGCTGTGGGACTTGTAGTTTTAGCGCATATTTTCAAACTATTCGTTAAAAGGAATATTCGGTTGATCTACTGGAAGGTTAAATTTGTGACTTCTTTTATTTTTGAATAGTTTTTAACTTAATAGTTGAGTCGGAAACTATTTTCCAAATAGTTTTAACTTATTTAACGCATTGTGCACATGTCCCCAGTGATTCTTCGCACACTTTCCTTATCTAAGGGCTGCCTGGAACTAAGGGCCATTTCTTTTTTTAAGTCTCATAATTCATCATTGTGGCTAGTTTTGCGCCGGATGTCCTTCCTGACGCAATCTCTTTTTGCGAGTAAGGTAACCTGACTATTATCCAAAGTTGGACCCCTTCAAGCACTCATTTAACTCCCAACCCACTGAGATCTCCAGATACTTCCTCCACCTCTCCCACACACACACTTCGATGGCATTTGCTCGGTTTACATGTAGGACAGCTTCTTACACCACTCAAGAACGTTGGCCGACTTACACTGTGTTCAGGCGTCCGAAGCCGGGCGGTGTTACGAAGTGAATTGACAGGATACTCAGCTGAAGCTTTCTCCTAGCGCCTGCTTTGGGCACCATGTAGTGCTTAACCCCTTTTCATGATGAAACAGCAGAGTGGATTTCCCCCTTCGTCATGCACTGAGATCAGATGATATTCCTCAAAACACTCCAGTATTAAAGGGTGAAGTGAATCAAAGGTTGAACGTCATTATGAACATCTCTGACATCGCAGAAAATGAGCTTCCCGTGGCTAAATAAAGAATGCTTAGGTCTTAACTAGCCAGGCACTCGGAAAGTTAAAAGACATTCTACATACATCCACTGGAGGCTTCAATTATAAGATAAGTCTTCATCAATATACAGTTTCACGGCGTACGTCATCAACATGTTGGTCTAATGAAGTTAATGTCAATCAAAATATCAGTCTCCATCTAAAAAATGTCCAATCTCAAGTTTTGAATTGTAACTCCGGAGTAAACTAGTCAGTCGTCTTCGTCTGTCGAAAGTGACTTTAACCCTATCCATACCGAGTTCTGAAGCGCATCGAGATTAGGGAGGGGGCTCCTCCTGAACATCTGAAGTATTACTTCGAATCACTTTGAGATTCAGCGCAAAGCATATTTAGTGTTCAGACTTTTTATGGTGGTATTCATTTTATTCATGGTGACATTCATCATTTGAAAATGAAGATAGTCTCCCAATTCACTAATCCAAAACAGTTCACAATAACAATAAACACCAAAATCAAAACAATGCAATGAGAACGTAATGAACGAGCGCTTTCGTGGTTTCTATTCATGTGTAACGACCAAGTGAAATGAAATGCAGCAAACGGGAAAACTGGGAACACAACGTAAAAAGGTTCTAGCGAAAAGCCAAAGCCCTTTTTGGACACAAAGAACAGGTTTGCGACCAAGAATGAATAAAGCAGTATCTGCAATACAAGTCATGTTTTGAACGTTCCTTGTATAAACGAGCTCAGAAAATCTGTTCATTGTCTACTTCGGCACCTGGAAAGTCCATGCTATTTGTGACTTTGCGTCATAATGGTTACATAATGGTGGATTTTATAAATATGTACAACTGTATTTCTTATGTTGAACCGATGATTGGCCAAAAAATAAGAGATGTCGACACAGATAAGCTAATCAAGTAACTTAGGTCTGAGTCACTTTGACCGTAAGAGACGGTGAACGGAGCTGAATGAGCAACATTTCACTAATCAAAAGAACGTATCTGCTTGGACACGTTTTCAAAACTCTGAAACTTGCGAGTCGGATGTTCTTGTCGCCGTGCTGTTGCTCATGTTTCCCAATAGACAAAAGTTGTTTGTGTTCCTCCACTCTCTCAAATGTCGCAATGTGAAGCCGGTGCAACTTGCCTCGGACAAGTCACATTGGAATTTATAGACCACATCGTGACTATTTATTGGAGGGGGTGTGGAACTGAGGATGTTATTTGAGATTTTATATTTTGACTTAGAATATTGGTGCAATGTTAGTGCCAATTCGTGTGTTCATCGAATTTAACTTTTTTCGCACAAAAGTTGACGCCTTGTCATCCTTGAAATGCAGAATGATGATGATATTTCTGTCGTTGATATGTTCTGATCGTTGTCTCCTTAATTTCACCGAATTGAAGCGATAGATTCACGTAATGATTGCTTGTTGTTATATCTAATTGCTTAAATGTGCTGAGCGCTTAAAGAGATGAATAAGATTAATTTGTGTATGGAATTCAATTCAATCATGATGTAAACGAAATGTGGAAGATGATTCTTCAAAAGTGACTATTCTAATGTATCTTTGAAACGATACTCTATATGTGCTTTAAAACGAGTATCAAAAGATCTCCCGGTTTTTTTACTCGGGATTCTGTAGATGGGGGATTACACGGGATTCTATATTCCCAGCAACACCACTATTTCAACTTTAACCAACAATTGTTAGTAAGGTGACTGTGGCAGTTATGGAATCCCGTGTAAAAATTGTGACAAGTTTTATGTAGGAGGACACGGGTGATCCTTTGATATTCGTTTTAAAGAATGTAGAAAAGCCATTGTTAATTTTGATATGAATAATGCCCTTTCCTGCCATTCTCACAATACTGTACATTTATTGATTTTGATCATTGTAAAGTTTTATTGCGTTGCAATAACCTAACGGTCACACGAGTTTTGGAGTCTGTCTTCATTAAATACAATAAATACTGAAATACAATCAACCTAATGTATTGAATCAACAATATTTTTATCAACATAATATGCTTGCCGCAAACAGACCTGTTAATAGCGTTCATGTCCGATAACTTACTAAGCTTTGCATTCTGTCCATTCCACTTAACATTTGAAAATGGTTGTATCATCACCCGAAACGTCGTGACTTTGACGTTATCTTTTTAAATTTTTCAATACACATCTTCCTAATTCGTTGTGGTACTTTTATTATACTACATTATGAGGTGACATTTATTATTTTTGTAACATGGACATTTCGTGCAAAAATATTAACAAAGATGATTTGTGTTAACATACCATTGTTTTATTTCAGGCAGATGAGTCCTATTGTATCGGTCCTGCAGCCTCTCAGGCGAGCTACCTCAACGCAGAAAAAATTCTTGACACCATTCATCGCTCCGGTAGTCATGCTGTGCATCCTGGTTATGGATTCCTCTCTGAAAACACAGAATTTGCTGAAGCTTGTTCTCGAGAGGGAATCGTGTTTGTTGGCCCTCCAGCATCCGCTATTCGAGATATGGGAATAAAAAATACATCAAAAGTGATCATGTCGGAAGCAGGGGTCCCTGTCATTGAAGGTGAGTACATGGAAATAAGAATAATTATGTAAACAGTCATTTTAACTCATTTAACTGTATAGGGTGTGTAGATCGAGAGTCATTCACATTTCATGTAGTCATACGGTAATGAAAACCCGCCATTTTTAAATCTCTTAAGTTAGCAGTCATTTTATTTCTTAAAATAGATCTCACAAGTGAAAACATACGACATATTTCTGATTGAGGAAAGCCTACGATGGTTTAAACTCGTTACCACTAGTTAATCCGTCAGCACGTAGCTTATCTATTTTTTGATCAATATTTTGGTAACATCAATTAATATCAGCTTTCTTCAACAATGGAAACTGCATCAGGCTCAAGTCTGTTCTCCCCAACAATGCGCGTATTCTGGATGAAATAGCGGTTTTCAACTTAGAATGCAGCTCAATATTTAGTAGTTCTATTCACACTGTTTACAAAATCAGCATTAATTGAGTATTACTGGTAGGCCTATATCAACTTAGGACGGAATGTCACCTAGGCAAGTGAATTGTATGCAATTAAGTATACTAATTGTGTGTGGCTACATATTAAATATGGAGTTAAATATGCTGATGTTGAGGGATGCGAACTAGGCCTGCTGATGATTTCTGACTTTGGAGGAAATGACGGTTATTTAGCTTTGTTCCCATTTTAAACTGAGGAGGATGCAACTCACTATTTAAATATTCCGCTTTTATTTTACTTATCTCTTCCTCACCCAAGGCACAAAGCAATACTAGTAAGCTATGGTTTTGGCAGCCTTCGCACACTCAGTCTCAACTCTCACGAGGTTAGGGTTAGTAACCTCTGGTGAGAGCGGTGGTCCTCCCGAGACAGACAGACTCGAGCCCTGGACCTTCTGCACTTGCGCACCGAAGCGCGGTTATAAGCCAACTGATATATCCTACCACATGTGCTTATACAATACATGTATAGGCATAAGATCACTCAGAGTCCAAAAAAGTTATTGCAAATGCGACTACTAGTACCCTGACGTCGTTTTTTTGCTTTGCTCGACGTCGCTTTTGTCTGAGATCGATTGAACTCATTCCACAGATTTTGCTGAAACTGATTGAACCTCCCACCCACTGCATTGAGCGCAGCCTCTCACTGCTTTAATGAACTTATGAGCTTGATTTACTTTATTTGATGTTTGTATGTATACAGGAAGGACGACAATTATCCAAAAAATATTGGCTGGAGCTCTATTTGGATCCTGGTACTTAATCGTTGAAAACTAATGTGAATGCAGCGACAGGATGCCTAACCACCATCGTTAATAGTATACACTTTTCATAAATAATCAAATTAAAACGTAAATAGACATTTTTTATTGTGGCGTTCTGATTAACTATCTATTGACATTGCATTGGTTGGCGGGTGCTGCAACAGATTTCATGCACACATAAACAGCATTTACATGGAATGCTATTGTGTAAGTTATTGTATTCCACTTTTAAGCGGTTTCAAAGATATTGATTTGACGTACGTGCGCCAGCCTTGGAACAAGTACACTTTCGCAAATCAAATGGAAATACATTTTTTAGATACTTCGAAATGTAAGTATTCATATTCTAGAAAAGAGTATTCAAGTACAAGTACAATTTCAAATACCTTATTTAGATGCAAATCCAGTTCATTTATCTGCAGTCAGCGCATCTAATTATGAAAGGTGATTTTTCTCATGCTCAGAAGATTGCTTTCCTTCTGTTTTGCGGATTGAAATTTATTCATTTTTCGCGAATTTCAAGGGTTTCAGTGATAGAATAAATCATAGCCTGTTGATAATCCGTACCAGTGGAACCTAAAGTTCAAGGCCCTATCAGAGGATAAGCTGAAATAGTTGAGGGAATATGTACCAGCGAAATAAATCACTTTCATCTCCAGAACAGTGCAGGTCCATGATCTCCATTCATAGGCCTATCTGGCGAGTACAAGTCATCAATCGTGAAAGGGGACCATGATCATTTTGAATATTAGTCATTCTACCGTGCGTGCTAGTTGAGGCTAATGCAAGCACAATGCCAAAATACAAATACTTTAATTGGATAAGCATTTTATAATTCCTCATGAGCAGCATCGCATAATCTCGCATTATCAGAAAGTTATCGTATTACAGGGATCCGAGTAATTTTGGAGCTGCAAAAATGCTTCATCTCAGGTTCAAATCGATCTATTTAAACACCGCATGTAGTCTTCAGGAAGGGCCATCAGCCAGAGATTTAATTATCTTTATTAAATTATTTTTATTTTATTTTATCTCCTCTAGAGAGCGCTCCACCAACCAATTCGATAGAGCAGGAAGGATGACAAATTCGCATAATCCAATTTGTGAGATAAGAGGATGACATCAGAGGAAAGTAAACAAATAAAAACCATTGTCTATCTCTATAACCCTGGTTTTTAATCAGCATATACCATACATTGACGTAGACTGAATTTCATGGTTGAAACTTGACAGCAACATTGAGAACATAAGATAGAATACTCAATCCTTTTCAACACTGGTGTGTGTTTTTATGTATCCAATAAATGAGTGCCGGAACGTGAAAAGATTGAAACACGTAGCCACCCAAGCACTCCAAAAGATTTTACCTTTCACCAGTTTTCACATTTGTTCCAAACATCTCTTGACACTGCTGTCATTACCCACCCCAGAAAGTTCTCTGTTATCGATATCTCAAATTGATAAGCTTATACTTGTATTTTGATACTTTTTGTAAGTTAAATTACAGTGCACCTTTCGAAGTCGTATGAAAGTCGTTTTATCCTAAAACGAATCCTATTTTTAAACAGCTTCGATAGAAAAGACATGTTATCAAATCTAAAATTGAATATACAAGCAAGAAGCAATAGTTCAACTTGGTATTTTATTAGAACAAAGTAAAAGGCAAAAGTATTGATAAAATCAATTGCCTTTACCATTGCATCACATGTAAGAACGATACTGTAACCTGTCAGAGAAAAAATATGTATTAATTCTGACAGATTTCCGAAAGCTGCGTGCACAAACCCGAAAAAACCCGAACTCGGGTTTACGATAATACCCGACTGAATATGCTGCAATGGTGTCTTTCCAATCATGGTGACTTTGAACAAGTGTATGCAGTGCACACATTGGTCGCTAAAGGATACTGTTAAAAATGAAAAATCTTGCCAATGCTGATGTTTCAAATATGTCTTTTTCGAAGCGGTCTGTGTAGTCGTAAAATTTAGGCAATAAAGTCAACATAAACAGCAAGGAGATTTTCATTTTTTGCCTGAATAAATATGTAGATGCATTCCAATTACAAAAGTGGTGTGATGGAGAAACTGCTTCTCTTTGGTCTTGAATTTAAGAGTAGATTAATTTACCTTCTTAGCTGATATTTTCTATCTTGAGACTTCAAGAGCTTTCCTTCTTCACCAGGTTACCACGGTGATGATCAATCGGCTGAGCGGCTATTAGCTGAATCCCAGAAAATAGGCTTTCCTGTTATGATCAAGGCCGTCCGAGGTGGAGGTGGAAAAGGAATGCGGATAGCAATGTCCGAAGCAGAATTTGCTGAGCAGCTGGAATCTGCGCGTCGTGAGGCCAAAAAGTCATTTAACGACGACGCAATGTTAGTGGAAAAATTTATTCAGACTCCTCGACATGTTGAAGTCCAGGTGTTTGGTGACACTCATGGCAACTACGTATACTTGTTCGAGCGCGATTGTAGTGTGCAACGGCGGCATCAAAAAATAATTGAGGAGGCACCAGCGCCCGGTGTCAGCTCTGAACGGAGACGGCTGTTAGGAGAAGCAGCAGTGCGTGCTGCTAAAGCGGTTGGTTACGTGGGAGCCGGTACGGTGGAGTTCGTGATGGACACACAACAAGATTTCTACTTTATGGAGATGAACACGAGGCTGCAAGTGGAACATCCCATCACTGAAATGATAACCGGAGTCGATCTAGTAGAATGGCAATTGCGTGTTGCCGCCGGAGAGACACTCCCTCGCACCCAAGACGATCTTGCTCCCATTGGACATGCTTTAGAAGCACGTGTGTACGCAGAAGACACACAACTTGGTTTCATTCCCACTGCAGGACAAATCCGACATCTTAGTGGACCTTCCCTTGTGGCAGATGTTCGCGTGGACAGCGGTGTGCGTGCAGGTGATGAAATCTCCGTCCACTATGATCCAATGATTGCCAAGCTGATCGTCCATTCCCATGATCGTCGATCTGCGCTCCGACGGCTCGCATCTTCACTTGCTGATTACCATGTCACTGGGTTGCCAACCAACCTGTCGTTCCTACAGACTCTTGCCACACACCCTGCGTTTGAAGCTGCTGAGGTACACACTGGTTTCATAGAACAACATCGGGAGTCCCTCATGGGATCTGCTGGCACTTCTTTATCTTCCAATGCCCTTCTGAGGGCCGGTGTTGCTATGGCATTATTGGAGGCAAGTAAGCGCTCTGAAGGCCCGTTTGGGAGTCTGCAGGGATTCCGAGTCAACGCAAATCTCCTACGGGAGTATAATGTGAAGGGTGGTGATGAAGACCATTGGAAGAATGTGACTGTGGAATGGGAAGGAAGCGGTCAGCTAACGGTACGATGGGAAGGCCAAGAGGAAGGTCTGAAAGTGAGGGCAGTTTTGAGAAAGCAGAGAGCAATGACGCAGTCTTCCAGTGACAGATGGTTAATAACCATGACAGACGATAACGCCAGAACCACTGAATTCGCAGTCGTACCACCCGAGGAGGGAGAAATGAATATTTTTGACGGCTCAGATCATCATATCATTCGAATCAAGCCTCCCAGCTTCGTAGGAAAGTCTGTGGGAGCTTCCGGTGCGGGAAAGAGCAAAGGGGATGCAACTGCGCCGATGCCTGGGGTTATTGAGAAGGTGAGTTTATATATGGGCTCCCGATTTTCTACGCTATTCCGCTACTACTGGCTCATATTAATGTGCGTTCACATTAGACCGATGACGATAACTATGAAATGGTTTGGAAATTTCATTCTCTCAGCTTAGCAATTTATTTTTCATCTCCAGTGTTCATATTATAACTATTTGTTCGGACCATTTCGTCATTTTAGTCACCGTGTGTTACTTTACGCGGATTTCCATTGGTCACTTAGTAGCTGCTGAGACTCATTTACGAAATTTCAGTAGGTATTTCATCTTTGTGATTCACTCTTCCAAAAGTAGTAACTTTCCCATATTTAGTCAAATCAATATTTTTTGCAATCGGTCATGTAGCGTGTTTATATGTGTCTCATGACCATGACTGGCGCTAAATTCGCTTCAGTGTCTTTTTATAAGTGAAAAAGTAGTGCATGCACTACTAATGTCAATTTTTGTTTCTTCATTTTTTCAAATTTTGAGCTTATGTTTTTAAATATCTATAATATTGTGATAATTGATGATAAATATCTTGTAATATTTCCTTCTCTGATCTTTGGAATTTATTAATTTCTATCATTTGTGTAGATGTTCACCTACTTAATTTTCATGTAAGCACGTAGTTTCATGCAAGCACATAGTTTTTATTCCTTTCGAAATTTAAGGAAAGTTATGTTCCAACGCACGTTTGCGAGTGTGCATGTCCCATGGTACTAGGAATGTTGCTGCCAAAATGAATTGCCATTACACTGCTCGACCTCTGCAGGAGTTTTTGTGTCCAGTGCGCATTGAAAGAAATCTTCCATGGCCTATTTCTTTCTTCATGCTGATTGGTACTAAAAGTGCTTTGCTATTAATCAACATGTTGCCCATAGTGGTGTAAGATGCTCATTTATATACTGCAAAAGTTTAACAATGTAACTCTAGCTTGATTGTAATTTTAGATATCTCAAAGTTGATGAATTTTCGTCTCATAATGTCACGTGATTACTTAGCGATAACAGACATTATGTGCAATCATTTTGTGTTGTGTCACAAGCTTATTATTGGTGTGCAGTTGTACCAAAGAAGAATGTCAAGTGACAAATAGAAAGACTAAGTTAAAATGAATTATGGTGGAATATTCATGTCCCGTGTTGTCAAAACGCCTTGATCCACAGAAGACATATTGTGTATGTCATTAATTCAGTTTCTATTAGTTGACAGTTGCTTAGTTTATTGTGAATCAGTGACTTCATGATAAGAAATCGTCATTTGGTCTTGACTAAGCATGTATGCGTCGCCATCCAGTTCCGTAGTATCACATGGAATTTCCCATCAGCAAAATCTGAATATTTCAAAAATAGGCGATTCAATGAAATTCAAATAAGTCATTAGACATCGTGCATGTTTGTGAAGCCCTTCATCCGATTCTTGTCTGGCTAGTACCCAGGAATGGTTTGACATTCATTAAAATCGCTCTTTAAAAGAAAGTATGATGCCAGCTGCTGATTCATAATGGATGCGAATTGTGGCATCTAAATCTTGTTGATGGGCACAATGTTGTACTAAACAACATAATGCAAAGACACAAGAACGAAGTCTGATTAATTACCGCTGGTACAGCAGTTAGGACTAGAGGATTTACGAAACCGTGTTTTTACTTACTTGCTTGCTTGAGTTACTTGAGTGGTCTGTATTTCATCAAGTGGAGCGCCACTGATGCAGACCGTCACAATTTCTTCTCCAAACATCGCGATCAATCGCAATCCTCATCCGGGTTCTTCCATGATGCCCTCGTAAGGGATCATCCCATCTTATATATACCATGCCATGCCCATCGATTTTTCGCATGGTAGATGTGCTCGACCGCATCCTATTCTCCTGATTTTTTTCTGATGTTACTTGAACGAATATGCTGTTTCTTGTGAAATGTGGGTCGTTCTGCGCTCCATCGCTCTCTTGATTGTGCTGTTTTCTGCTTTGTGTTATGTTCGTCATCCATTGGGTTTTACCACAGTGTGTCTTGCGGCCTATTTTTTCTGATTCGACGTTTACTAGCACACTCAAGGGATTTTGCGCCGTTTGCCAGGAGCACTGTATCGTCAGCAAAGGACAAATAGTGAAGCATTTCACTGTCTATCAGCATACCCTCTTCTGGATCGAAGTGGATGTTCCTGAAGACTTGTTCCAAAGCGCTAGTGAAGATACTTGGACTGATGACATCACATTGTCTGACTCCTCTTTCGATCGAGATTTCTATATGGGAGTTAAGCAGCTAAATATTAGTTGTGGTGTGATCATTAATGGCTTGCATGAGCTTAATGTATTGATGCTGGGCGCCTTGGAGTTTTAAAGCATTCAAAATTCCGTTGTGTTCTTCGGAGTCGAATGCTTTCTGGAAATCAATGAATAGTATGTAGAAAGAAGGGGTGTTCGTTGTGTTTCTGAATTATCTGACGAATGCTGTGAATGTGGTCTATAGTCGAGAAAGTCTTTCTGAAACCCGCTTGTTCTCTAGAACATTCTTCATTTAAAGTGCTTTTGATCCTTTCCAAGATAAGCCTGGCAAAAATCTTGTAAATTGATGATAAAAGACAAATTGTTCGGTAATTTTTGTGTCGTTCGTGGCTCCTTTCTTGAAAATCAACTCAGTCTTCGATGCTTTCCAATATTTTGGAAATTTCCCCGGTACGAAGGTAACAGTTGAATCTTTTGGTAAGAGCTGGAGTTATTGAGTCAATTAACACCTTCAGATCTTGAATGGTAATTGACTCTCCACCACGAGCTTTGTAACTATGGCTTTTCTTGATGGCACTGATGACCTCATCTTCTAGAAAGTCTGGGACTGATGTCGGTTCAAGGACTGGAGGGTCGATCTTCTTCTGTAATTGGAATAAATTGCTGTAGAATCTGTGAAATTGCTGTAGAATCTTCTTTGATTGGAATCGATTGCTGTAGAATCTGTTGACGAGGTTTTCCATCTGCTATCTGTTTGATATCGTCTGACCGATTTCGTTAACAAGATTAGTGGAAGTTGGTGTTTTAAGGCTGACTTCCCTTATTGCTTTCTTAAGGCTTTGCTTTTCTCGGCAGCCTTTATCAGAGCGTCGCTACGGAATGTATCGTAGTCTTCTTCCATCTTTTTGCGGAGAAGTTTGACAATCGTGTATTCTAAAGCCATTGTCCTTCAATTCTTTGCGCTTCTTTAGCATTTCTCTGGTGTCTGGTTTCAAGCTGTTTCGAGTGGTCTGTTGAGGAGGGTCGGTGCTACCCTTTCTCTTAAGAATGTGAGTCTCTTGATAAAATTTTCATAGTCTTCATCTATGTCGTTTGAGGAAATGTTCCTGTTTTCTTCACTGCACCTCGTTAGGAAAACATCGGTGTTAATCACTTCTGGCTTACGCATTTGAGCTTTTGCCTGTCGTAATATTGACTCGTGCTTACCACTGATGAAGACTTTCGCTAAAAGGAGTTGGTGATCGGAGTGGATATCAAATTTTGAGAATCTGATTACTTCAACGTCTTGAATAATGCGCTTGTTGTTTTTCATGATGTAATTTATCTCATTTGAACTTCTTTATCGGGGAAATCCATGTCCATCCTCTTCCCAGTCCCTTTTTGAAGTAGGTATTCATGACGCAGAATCTGTTTACTTCTGAGAACGTAGCCATTCGTTCCCCTCTGTCATTCCAGTCGTTCTTTCCGTGAGGGCCGATGTATCTTTCATCTTTTTCACCGTGGCCTATTTTTGCATTGAAGTCTCCACCAATGATCCCATGGTACAGCTTGGTCGCATAGTGCTTTCAAGTTTTTGGTAGAATTCTTCTATATCTTTGTCGTCAGCCGCTGAAGTAGGCGCATAGCAGGCGATAATTTCTAGAGTTGTCTTGAAATCAGTCTTAAGGATCAGAGCGGCGTGCCTGATGGTAAAAAATAATGCAGAAAATTATGCTTTTTCCATCTTGAGGATATAATAAAGCCCACGTAAGGCATAATATGTCCAACTGTAAGCTTTCAAACCGTTCAATGATGTAGTCAATCTGTTAGTCTTGGGAGAGTTAAGTTGCGCCACTCTAATGGGAGTGTTGTACGATGATGTCATGCTGTCCATGGAGTGGTCATGATTCCTAGTACCCCCGATTCGTTTCGCATTCTTATCGTACGTCTGGAGTTGATGAGCACAAAACAACAGAAGGCAAAGACACAGGAACGAAGTCCGATTAATGTCCGCTGGTTAAGTAGGAGGATTTATGAAATCGTGTTTTGAATGTTTTAATTTTTTTTAATTTCTGGCAATAAACAGCACTCTTTCCATCGCTTTTTCTCACCTTTACCGGCCATCAATCCCAAATTACTCCAGTGTGGGCCGCACCGTCTTCTTCCATTTAACGCGATCTAGGGTCAGACTGTGGGTTATGCCTTCTCGCTTCAAATCCTTCGACAAAGTCATGGAGATGGCGGTACTCTTTTCATCAAATTGATAATTAGCAGGTAATTGATCTAGGCACATGAGAAACTAATACTTTCCGTCATCTCATGTGCATAATACATCAGCAATACGAAGAATTGAGGTAAATTGCGATACCTCACTGGAAACTTGAGCACAATATACAATCCAAATATTTGTCTGTGTGATTTGTTTTCATTAAATACCGGTTTGTGCTTTCATTTAATTGTATATTTTGACTTCGGCTCCATGAGATCATATTGAATCATCCTCACTTTTGCATTTATAAAAGTAGGTATTGTAATAGGTTGCAACGGCTAATATTTCTCTCTCACACAGGTGTTGGTGACTCAGGGACAAGAAGTTGAAGAAGGCCAGGCGTTAGTGACGATGATTGCGATGAAAATGGAGTACACGATACGCGCGGGTGTTGGAGGCCGCATTCAGAAAGTCCTGTGTGCAGAGGGAGATACTGTGAAAAAAGGTGGTCTATTGATAGCCTTCGAGAAGAAGGAGAAAGAGGTGGACTGAAGTGATCTCATATATTGCATTGTGAACAGCTAACCTGGATTTTGTGCATAAATAGAGAATAAAAGTATTGCACCGCAACTTAGTTTGCTTTTTACATTTTCTTCCTGAAATTCACAATATTAGGCCTAGTTGATAGCGAAAAACTAAACCTCGACAAAATCGCAATTTAAAAAATGCTTCCGTGAACGATAGAATTAGAATTCATCATTATGTTGATATTTGATTAGGCTATATGAAATACTCTAGCATATGCTCCATAGTATGAGTGTTCCATCCGTATGATGACGTAGATTCTGAAGCCAAAAAAACCGCTCGTCATGCATATTGCAATTATTGCGGCTCGAGCATGTTAACTTTTTGCATATATCACGAGTAAGAGAAGGATAACCACCAGTTGCCAGGATTTTCAAGTAGCCGTGCAACAGATAGGCGATTCCTAAATAGATGAAATCAGCAATTGCTCGAAAAATGTGTTCCTTCGAATTATATCGCTGGGTAAATCCAATTTAATCCACAACATTTGACGAAAATGTATCTTTGATTTGTAAAATCCATATTTCTGAACCGATTTCAATAGATTTTTTTATCGAACCGTCAGGATCTCATCTATTATGGCATGGTTTTCAAAAAGTCTTAAAGCCAAGACCTTCTTCACAAGTTGCCGTTTTTGCTGAAAAGAGACCAAAAAAGCATGTCCAAAGTTACAGTATATTCTCACTTCAACACGGATTTTCGATCAGCTACATTCAAATACACCCACTAATATTTATATCATCTGAAAGTAGAAGATCAGCTCTTTAAGACAGTCTAATTTTAAATATTGTAATTAATATTAATCATTGAATTTTCACTGGGTTTCCATTGTCCAATGAAAAAATTTTCCTCTGACCGAGATACCTTTTCTCGAAGAATATTGATTTTTCCATCAAACGTTTTGCATAAAAAAAAAACTTTAGTGTGCTAGTTTATAAATTCGTAAAGAAAATTCAGCTTGGCGCGACGTTACAAGTGAGCAATATTGATTGAAAAATATTTTTGTCCGTTTTTTTTCGACCAGAGTATTTGAATATTCCCAAAAATTTCATATGGATGCTGAAACCAGAAATTTTGTGCTCTTAACATCTGTGCAAAAGAAAATTTTCATTTATATTAATTAACCCTCTCAAAATCTCCAAAAACCACGAGAATGTCCTCTGACCGAGACCCTAAAAAATCTCGGTCAGAGGACAACGTTAAAATTGAAGATCTCGGTCAGAATGCAAGGGTCTCTCAAAGGACAAATGTATGCAATTAGGCCTACATTCTAGATCACTTCGTCTTACGCATTCAAATATTCGCCCTAAGTTCCCAGTCTCATGAACCCAAATGCTGAAGCCGAAGAGTTTCCTGTTCGACATCTATCTGACCGAGGTCATCCCACTGGGAAAAGATATATGGGTCCCATATGTATTTTGCATATGGATACCATGGGTGGGTTTCTACGGCATCTGATTTTGCAGGTTAACGTTGTTTAAATGCTAGAATGACGTGGTTGACTTCACATATGAGTTTCTACGTTTGTTTTACGGACGACAACGTGATCGAGATTTTCGTCAAAATTTAGACAATATGTCTCCCACCCTGTTTTAAGCTGTAGTTAGGGTTATTGACTTGATTGGTTGACAACTTAGGAAAATTCTCGTCATTTGTACTTCACTTTCACGTCTGCTGTCGCTGTGAATGTGATGGATTCATCCGATGATTACTACGAAACGTACGACGAACAACTTGCAAGACAACACATTTTTCGAAGCTTGCGCGATCATTTAAATCCAGTCTCAAAATTCAGTGATCGAAATTTCCGTTTCCGATTCCGAAGGGGTAAAGAACAATTTCTTCAGTTGCGACCAATGCTTTCTTCTAGAAAAAATTTGGCAAATCCCTTAACGGTAGTTAATTGGTGGTTAATAGTTAATTAGTGGCCTTGGATTGTTACGCTACTGGGTCCTACCAAATGTGTGTCGGCGATCATTATGGACTTCATAAAAGTACGGTGTATAGAATATTACAGGGAATAAGCCGAGATATTGCAAGCTTGCGATCACTATTTGTATTCTTTCCTAAAGACGAAGAAAAAATGGCGATCAGCGAGGGACTCAGAAAGCTGTCTAAGATGAATAACATAATCGGTGCGATCGACTGCACTCATGTTAAAATTCAATCACCGGGTGGCCGAAATGAAACTGCATTTGTAAATCGCAAAGGATATTATTCTTTAAATGTTCAGGTTGTTGGCGATACCGAATATCGCATTCGCAGCATTGTTGCTGGCTGGCCAGGTGCGACACATGACTCTAAAATCTTCAATGAGTCGTCCTTAAAATCAAAACTGGAAAATGGATCTATCTCAGTAATTTTACTGGGAGACGGAGGATATGCAGCCAAGACATATATGTTGACTCCTGTAACGAATCCATCCTCACACGAAGAAGAGCAGTACAATTATTTTCACAGCGTAGCTAGAAATGTGATTGAACGGTTATTCGGTATTTGGAAGCGGCGATTTTCTATTTTGGGACTAGATTCCCGAATCCGCGTTAAGATCGATGCAGCAATGAACATCATTGTTGCATGTGCAGTTATTCATAACTTTACTTTAAACCACAGTTCTACTTTCGTGGATGAACCTCACACGAGTAGGCCTACCTAGACACAGATAGGGGTTCCTTCAATACTGGAACCGCCTCAAACACCACTGAGGGAAATGCATTTCCCAGTAGCATCATTATTTCTCATTTTAGAATATGAATGCCTATGTCATCCAGTGCTATAAGAGTTTCACATACATGTACATTTTGCGTTTCTGCAGTTTATTTTCATATTAATGTTAATACGTTAAGTATGTATTAGTGCTCAATGAACACATTGTGAATGATGAAAAAGATTATATTCCATGAAACATGATTGTATTTTTTATTTTATGGCTCAAAATCCACAAATCCTAATCATAGGAAGAGTTCGCATGATTCAGATTATGAAGTGTTTTGACGATATCCATCTCACATGCATCAGAAGTTGTTACCCTCATGGCTGACAGCATTTCATGCTCAATGATGGCATTCTTTATTTTCCAGTCTAGGAGCTCTAGACGCTTCGTGTGCTCCACTAAGATGCACTTGTCCCTCAAACTTGGATTTCTTTTTCCTTCTGAAATAGAAAAATATATATGCTACAACTTAAAATTGGATATACTACATGTAGGGAAATACTATTTGGAGGATTATTAAATCAACGGGTAAACTAATAATAACTGAACACTCAATATACTATATATAAATGGTATTTAGCCTACAATTCCTATGTCTCTTCGATTTGTGTTTTCCATCCAGAACCGTTCGTTTCCGTTCGTCTGACACGCCATGGATGACGAGTTTTTTAAAAATAATCTAAGATAATAATCGACGATCGTGATGAAGCTTGGCTACAAAGGAAAATGCTGATTTACACTGATGCCATGCTACTTTACTGCTCTTTGCAATGAAATTATAATTAGATTGCATGCAGCATCGATATATTAAAAAATGTATGACCGAAGAAAGCAGTTTAGTCATACAAAGCTTCTTGTAAAACAAAACTTAGGTAGGGCCTATGGCCTATGCACTAGACATCGTAAGTTCTGATTTTAAGCTTTATACACTCGAATAACAAATGTGCCTACAACATGTAGTTGGTTAGGCCAACAGTATCTAAAGTACGAAAAAAGGCTAAAAATATGAAGATTACAGTCAAGACTTCAAAAAACATCAAGACAGTTACTAATGAGTTCAATGTTCAATCATAGGCCTACTGGAAGTCTAAAGTAACCAGCAAAATATGAGATGTACACTGTACATGTAGAGAGAGCTATTCCCAGGAAACGGCGATCTTCATTAACCAGAATCTGAATTATCCAAGTCCAAAATGTTGAGCTTTGACCATACTCGTATTTCCAAGTTTCAAAGCCTCGTTTGCATATTTAATAATTTATTCACAAGCTTATTTATACTCGTTTATAGAAACCAAGACAAGTCAGCAAAAAATGCACCTAACGTCTCAGAACTGATGATATGATTCCTAATATGGCACACTCAAGAGCCATATTGCACCAAGTTTGTTATGATAAGTATGTAATTAGGTACATGCACCATAAATGCTCGCCTATAAGTTCCCCTAAAAACCGAGTCCATGTCCAAAATCATTGACTCGCGCATAAGGCGCCCCCCCTAAACATCGAATCCAAACAGTAACTTAACACCGGTGGCGTCGCCAGGGGGGAGGCGAAGGTGCGGGCGCCCCCTTCGACATCAGCAGTAAAAGATTTCCATGTGATGGAAATAATTTACATGAGTTCTGAGCCTTGTAAATTTAGACTTTTAACTTTGATGAGCTAAAAAGTCGCTGCATTCGTAATAATTCGATATACGAATATAACAAAACTTATTCAATAATATGTCAAACGTGAATAAGGCACCTTAGATATAAGTCACCTTCATGTAATAAATGCAACACATAGTGGCTTTTTAGTCACACAAAAATTACGTATAACTATGCAACTAAATTATGTTAATTGATGTGTCTCATAGATAGATGGATGTCCGAATAGATGGACAGATGATGGCCAAAAATTTGGCGGTCCGCCTAGGGTTTTCTAGACCGTCCCTGCCTTCGAAGAATCCTGGCGACGCTCCTGCTTAACACGGCTTTATTCGACATAAACGCAGCTGGATACACCTAGGACAAACGTACATAGAGTAGGTGTAGCATATGGCTAAGGGAATAGGGATGTAATCACGATAGGTTTTACAGCAAGATCACGCTGCTACTCAAGAGCAGAATTTGCTGCCTGTCGTAAGAGATCTAGGCGGCGTGCTAGTAATGACCCGCTTATAAGTCACCCCAAGTTTTTCTCTCGTTTTCGTCGTTGAATTTGAGACCTAGGCTATACGCGAGTGTGTGCGGTAAACATGTAAAAACATATTTATGTTCAAGTAAAAACATACCATGGATAACTTACTCTCAACTGATGAATAGCCAGCATTAGGGGTCACCGCAGTCCTTGAATCCGCCGCCGTCTGTGAATCCAAGGCTTCAATAGGAACTACTTCACTGAATGAATCCATTGCCTTAGAAGGACTTGTTGTCATCGATGAATCGTCGTCAAACGGAATACGGAGTTCAAATGCTATGTTCGGACACATTTCGATTAGAGCTTGAGACTGTTTTGATGGCTCAGGAGGTGGTGGTCCGCCTCCAGTTTTCTTTAATGACTTCTTGTGTATTGAGTGTTCTTTCTTTGCGTCAGCTTTCAGTCGACGGTATAAGTTCCTGAGTTTGGTTGTATCAGATGGAGCTTTCGTGGGAAAGTTGCCATTGAACTTGCATGCTATTTCTTTCCAGCACTTGTTCTTCTTTATATTGATTAATGGTGAATTCTGACAATTTTCGATACCCACTTTGTACCTCAACTTTAGAGCTACCCTTCGCAGCACTACTTGCCATGCTGACAGTCCTTGATTAATGACAACTTCATTCGGAGAGAAAGAATGAAACTGGAAGGCATGTGAATGGTTGAAATAGTAAGTGACGTCATGATGACCTATTTTATATCGTCATCATCTAATCGTCAAGTTCTCAGAAACCGTTTTCGATAGGGTACCCTGTCGACACTTGTGCTACTTAACACAGAGCGTGCAGAAACCCGATTTAGACACTGTTATCTACGTAGCCAACGTGGTCGAGCATTGATCTAAATAATCAGAGTGATTTTCGTAGAAACCCACCCCATATGTACAAGGTTCCCGATCTTTCCAGCTAAAACCCAGATGCATGCCTACACGCTCTAATACAAAATTACTTGAACAACATACTACTCATAAATTAGAATTGAGCAGTAGTATTCATATATCGTATATTTTGCAGCGGTAAAAAATTATTCGCTCCTATTTATAGAATTACTTCCCACAGAACAGAAATTTTTGTATGCCCAGAAGAAGTCCGCTTAGTTTTTAATTACCTTGTCTTATCAAGACATTTATAATAAATGATGAAAAATATAAAATGATTATACACTGTTGATAATGAAGTGGCTTTCAGCCTCAGTCAAACGTTTTACAAAAACGGCACATGCTTCTTCGCTTTTGGCAACGGTTTCTTATGTGAAAATCTGCACAATCACCAGACATCCTTTTGAGCATAAAACCTCACAATAGATTGACTCACAATTTATTTTATCAAATGGCCAAAGTTGCCGGGGGCAAACACAGTAATACGTGTTACATGCATAAATGGCAAAATATTTATACAATGCATATAAAAATATGAAGTTCGCTTGTAAGAAATTGTCCAGGCAAAAATATCGTCCAAGTAAAAAGCACGCAATCAACCAAAATGAAAGTGGCATTCACAAAAGGAGAAACTGTAGCGGCGCTTTACAACCGACGAAAAAGTAAAAACATACAAAAAAATGTACAACTCAGATTATGCAAATAGAGAAGAAATCAATCGAGTTGAACTTGTATCAACTGCACTGAAAACATTGAGATCTTATGACGCATCATTGTGTGATCAGGTTGCTTCAGAGATGTTATTGATTCAACAACAAATTTGCTGATAACAAGAATCGAAGAAGGCGCACGTCCATGAAATGACAAAATTGTGTTGCGAACAAATTGGGCGTCATTAGAATCTCGTGAAAGAAAACAAAAATCACATCTCTTCCTAAAAGCCGGCTGCAATTCTGTCATGAGAACTTCTACTTGATATAACTAATACATCAGTAGTATCTACTATTTTCTTAATGTTGAATCAGGATGAATTTTATACCACCGATACCGCAATTGCAATTTCAGCATGAATTTAACGTGTCAAAGGAACGATGGTCAATCAGCTACACTTTTTAATTTAGGGAACTGCGATGCTTCGAGTATTGATCAATATTGATCACATCAATTGCCTAGAGTATTGAATTGCCATTGCAATTTCAGTAACTTGTGTTGACCGATGCACAAGGTATATGATCATGCGCTTCATGATTATGATGTCCGACGGACCTCGAAAGCGCTCGCGCGATCCCAAACATTGAGTTTCGCTACCAACAGCAGAAAAGGGACGTACCGGTCATGTCATTTAGATGATATCAAGTTATGATTCCACCAAGGATGCTTCTCGAAGTGGGTCCGCCTCATCCAAGGTGTCTAAAATTTACATCACTCTTTTGAGTATTCATCGTGGCGTTCTAGTAACGGTATGCTTGGACGCACACTAATCGGATCGGACTCAAGCCGTCGTATGCTACTTCAGAAAGGTTTGGACGGAGATCTCAATCTCATAAAATCAGACCATGGTATCTCTAACTACAGGCAACTGAGTAAATATACCCTGTACACTATACAGTATATCTATCAAGGACCAGTCTTTCGTATCTATCAAATTGTGTGATATCCGTTGTTTACACGTGCATTTCACTTTATACAATGGTCAGAAGAAGAGAAAATAGTGGGAGATTTCGCAGCCGTCGACAACAAGCTATATACATGTAGTGACACATAAAACATCTGCATATTCTATTCATTTCATCATTGAGCACAATATTTCAGGAAAGATAAAATATAGAAATTAAATTTACTGCACCATTTCCATGCCTATTTTAGAGGTCACCATGTATGTATATTCTTGAAACAGCACATATATTTCAGATTTTCAGTTCTTACTTCAGAACCCTGCATTTGTGATGAGAATTTGTCATTTCATCTTAATCTATCACATTCATGTCACTTTTAATTCTGAACTCATCAATTAAATTTCAGAATTTGTTACTTATGTTGTGTCATTGTCATACAATGAATAAAATCTAAAAATGAAGCGACGCATTCTTAAGAATTGTGACAATGATACAACATAAGTAACAGATTCTGAAATTTAATTGATGAGTTTCAGAATTAAAAGTGACATGAATGTGATAGATTAAGATGAAATGACAAATTCTCATCACAAATGCAGGGTTCTGAAGTAAGAACTGAAAATCTGAAATATATGTGCTGTTTCAAGAATATACATACATGGTGACCTCTAAAATAGGCATGGAAATGGTATCTTATAATTGATTTAGATACATAGGCTTATGTGGTAGGCCTTTTGCTATATTCATGTTGCCCTAGGTTTTAGCTACATGTCATTCGAACAGTTGAGTGCATCGTAGATGGTGTATATTTAATAATTTATAATGATGGTTGAGATATAGTGCGTTTTTCTAAGTGAATTGTACTGATAATATAATAATAATGTTGGTATGGGGACACTTATTTAAAAACAATAATAATATTGACGACATACGTGTTTAGATAAAAAGCTATAGCACATTATGCTATCATGAATGCTATAATGTAGGCTGAATAATGGAATAAGAGTCCCGACGCTATAGTCCAACATGTGCGTATCATATGCAGTAGTAGAAATGTTATAGGCTTGAGCTTAATATGAAATTTTCATAACATAAAAATTGTGCATAATAAATGTAGCAAATTTACATATAACCATGTGAAACACAGTTTGAGTAATGGAAATAGTCAGGAGTTTTGATGTTAAACACTTAATCTTTTAAAAGGTAGTTAATTTGGCGGGTCATCAACATGCAGTAACCATCAACAGAAGTTCTGACTCTTTTCATCGCTCAACATATCACAACATAAGTTAGAACAGCATTTACGATATTAGAACAGTATTAGAAGTATTCCCTGATCGATGGGATGCAAGATGCAATAGCTGGCCTATACTCGTATTTACGTTACCTTGTCTACGCAATGCGCAATCAGAAAGTTTAATGCTCGATGATGAAATTCAAAATTACATCTAGGCCTATATAGATCTATCTCACTTATCTACAACGCTAGCAATTAGTCTGCATCGCTGTCTGACAAGTTGTTCAAAAGCACCACAGGTTGACAAAGTTTCGGTTGTCGACCACCTTCCCTGTCCCTGTCCCTGGCATTCGTTAGATGTCGTGCTACTTGTACCTCGATTTCGCGTTCAGTTGCCCCAGGAATGGTATCCATTATCGCAGGCTTCAACGCTTTCTTCTCTAAATCAATGAATGCATAGCGGCCTTTTGAACCCGTCCTATTGAACTTTCGCTGCAAATTGATTGTCATCGTTGCATTCACAGATCGCTTGACGAAGTCTCTCACGCTAATCCCACCAAGCCTTCTCAGATACGAAATATATTTCTTCTGGAACTCGTCATCTTCCAGCCGATCACAGTATGCTCTGAAAATCAAAGGAGCATATTAAATTTAAGCAAATAAATTTCATGTATCTTACATGTGAAGCAAACTTATAAAATGTCTGAAATATATAGTTTTTTAGAAGATCAGAAATTATCTAGGATTTGTCATGTAAGATCTAAAAAGCATAATAGCCTACAACTGAAGCACTTGAAATTCGATTAAGCAGCCATTACTTTGTTTAATGAGCTTCTTTCTACTTATTGATACTGCTCGTTTATAGGGGTGATGATTCTAAAATGTCGCAACTCGTTCTTGAGACTTGAAAGTCTTAGCTTGACAAAAACTTGCTCGCCATCCTACCATGTTCAAAAACATCCTTCCAAGTGGTCTTATTTCTGATCATCATGACGATCTGTTTGCATTGAGATTTACACAAAATTAATACAAATTATTTATGAAATCTACAAGCATTTAAGATATAAAATATTTGACGTAGGAAGCATTCAAATTACTACACGAGTTACTTCACTATGCCGGTGTCAGTGGGTCAATGTTAACATAGACAGCACGATATTCAGAGTCATCGTTCAGTAACGAAGCAGACTTAATCATCAAATAATAGATTCTACCGGAACTAGGCCCACCTCTACAGCAGGAAACATAGTTGTATTCCTGTCATAGAAACACTTTCCATACCATTGAATGATCTTTTATAACGGTATCGCAAATATCGCCGAAAATGCAATAGCCGAATATTCCTAAATAATATTAATCTTATTTTTCATGCTTTACACAGAATCATGAATTGTTCTTACTTGAATGCACCATAAGTGTCCAATGGAAGATCAAGTTCTCGAAGGGTAACTGAATTGGCTTCCTGAGCTGCCTCTCTGACAGACACTTTGATTGACCGCTTTACACTTTCAAGCTCAGACAAAATTTTTACATTTTGCCTGTAAATAGCCAGTTCTAGTAAAATCCTTCCCTCAGGACTTTCCACTGATTTTCCGAAGGAGCTCTCAAGTTTAGTTCGCAGATCCCGCAGAGAAATGTCATCATTTGGTGCCTGATTGTACGAACGACGATCAGGAACATTAGATCTAGCAACTCTTTTGGGGCTTGACGTGGCCGATGGTTCCCAACTGCATGTAGACCTACTCGTGCTCTCCAATATCGGCCTCTTTCTTTTTGCAACTGGAATGGGTGGTGGCATTGATAGTGAAGGCGTCTCTTGGTTCAGATGTTGTGGCGACTTTAAGTGAGATGCTCTGTTGGTTCTGCTCGCTACATCAGAATTATCCGACTCGTAGAGGCTATCCTCTGACTGAGGGAAAAATGTCTGAAAAACAATTGAAAAGATTACATGAACAATATCGAAGAACTCATTAAAGATTACATGAACAATATCAAGCATAGAAACTGATGCCTCGTTCTCTCCATGTCTAGAATAGACCTACATTATTGAGCGATCAGTATTTACCCTTTAATTATCATTTTTTATCATTTATCGTGATAAATTGCTAGTTCCCATCGTGCCATCAAGTTTCTTAAGTTGCTTTGTAGCAACAAGTCTGTAATTTTTACTTATTAAATTGATCACATCTTCGACAACATTTTCTTTTTTCTTAGTATTAGGCCACATATAAGAAAACTAAACTTATGTTTCATTTTGCAGGCTACATTTGGAGTATGGTAGCCTATGTCTTCTGTATTTTCAAGCCATTCGTAACTTGTGTTAATGAATCTACGCCTGCCACTCGTATGTTTTGTAATAAACTTTACGAAACGACACCTATTGTCTATTTATGATTACTGTGTAAAAAGGGGGATATTACAAATTGCACTATGGCTTCTTATTATCATTAATAGGCCTACTTCATATAGACTACACTGCGGCGTATACTATATGACATAGTGCCATGCACTCATTGTAATTACACCACTACTACACACAGATTAAGACCATTCAAATTTAGTTAGTAATTCAATTGCATAGCAGTAACGACATCGACGTAGTGAAAAAATATTACACGACTACACCCATATGTACATTTCCGATGATTTATTGGAGTTGTTGTTTGTTGAAAATAAATCCATTTGAGTTTTGAGCGGTCTGGCTGCTTTGAGTATTTCTGGCTGTCTCTTGTTGAAATTGTTGAATCTTAATGGTTGAAGTGGTGAATCTTGTGGTTGAAGTTGTGAATCTTATGGTTGACGATAAACATCGGAGTTTAAATATTGAGTTTTGCTTATTTGGACTTTATGGAGACTACTAAGTATACGAGTAAATTGCGGATCTACACTATAAGACTAAGGAGTTGCACCGAAATTTCCCCTTGATAATTTATTCTGATTATAAAAATAGCTAATAGCCTAAGGGTTCTAATGTACATGTGCATGTGTCATACATGTGCTATACAGGCAATATTCAACAGTGACAAATATTAAATGCCTCTATACTGTACAATTCTTCAATGGTAGCACTACGGTAGACCTTGATTAGCCTAGGCTACTATCGAATTATAGCGCTGTCTTAATGTCTTTCGATACTTTGAGAACGCGTCAAAAATTGAGCAAGGCAACGAATGATATAGGCCTAAGGGATTCACGAAGTATCATGTTAAGCCAAAGCTTGTTTGCGAGGAAAACTCTTTAAAAAGTTTTGGTACAAAGCAAAATTACTTAAAATGGTTACAGTACAAATGCTTAAGTTTAAAAACGCCAAAAGGTGTATGCTACGAACAAATGCTTGGTTGAAAACGCTTAAAGTTGGTACCCATGAAAGTGGTGATTGAACATCAATTGAAGTGGGGCGTCATCAGAATCTCGCTATAGAAAACAAAAAATCACATTCCCTTCCCTGAATGTCGGCTGGCAATTCTGTCATGTAGTAAATTGTTATTAAAAAAATCGTTCCTACTTGACATAAACCTTGTTATATAGTAGTAGTATTCTACTGTCTTCTTAATGTTGAATCAGGATGAATTTTATACCACCGATACCGCAA